>PVKM010009096.1:0-37615 GCA_004027735.1 Carollia perspicillata | reverse complement strand
CCAGCCCTTCTGTTTGATAAATTCCTCCTATTCAAGCCTGGCATCCCGTGTAGCCCAACTCTCCGGCAGCCGGTGACTCCCGGAGTCAGTGTGCGACGCAGCCCAGTCCTCAGCTCTTCCGAGCTGGCGCCCACAGACTTTGAGAGTAACCACAGCTTTGAGCGTTTTGCCTCTTCCTCCAACCCTGGTCTGTTGGGGAGCGAGGGAGCAGGTGACCCAGCTCTCTCCCAAGGATTTCGGCAGGCCCTTCACTTCTGTGGTAGACCGAGCGCCCACTCTGGGTGCGGATCCCCGGGACCTTACTGTCCTGAAATATCCTTCTTATCATCTGGTTTCTGGTTTTTCAGCGTCCACTACAGCTTTGTGGACTCTTATTTTCAAATAGGCTGCAGTACTGTTGTCTGTCTGCTCCGTTCCTCCATGGATTAGCCAGTTTTTCCTCCTGTGTGTAGGGGGAAGTGAAATCCGCTCCCTTCTACTCTGTCGCCATCTTCCCCCCATGATGTAGGGGTTTTTTTAATTGAATTTATTAGGGTTACACTGGCTAATAGTTATGTTTCAAGTGTACAATTCTGTAATACATCATCTGATACTGTATTGCATTTTCACCAGCCCAAGTCAAGTCTCCTCCCATCAACATTAATGCCCCCTTTACCCTTTTCTACCTGCCCCAACCCCCTATCCTCTGGTAATCATCATTCTGTTGTCTGTGACTATACATTTTTTTTCTTAATCCTTTCATCTAGTTGCTCTCTGACAGCTGTTGGTCTATTCCCTGTACATTTCTATTTTGTTTGCTAGTTTTTGTTTATTACATTAGCAGTTAGCATAATATTCTCCAGGTCCATCCATGCTGTCACAAAAGGTAAGATCTCCTTCATTTTTATGGCTGAGTGGTATTCCACTGTGTAAATGCACCACCATATTCCCATTCCTAGAATGGCTTATGACCCAGTAAATGTTCATGAATGAATGGACTGCATTCTAACAGCTTAAATTTTTTTCTAGAAATTAAATATTTTATCAAATAAAAAATGATCTCAACAGTTTAAATTATTATAAAAAATATCGACCAAACTAAGGTAAAACTCTAACAAATAACATTTATTTTTCTTTCACATAGGTATTTCACAGCCTGAACATCACATTGCCTTCAGAGAAAGGTACTTTTATGCCATTATATTTTACTGTTTATCACACAGGTATTAAGCATTCTCATTAACACGATCAGACAATTTGCTGGTAAACATTTAAATACACAGACATTGCTTTCAATATCTCAACATATTTTTGGTCATAACCAAGGAGGTACAGCAAAATATGACAACATTGGCTAATATTTTACAAGCAAATAATATTTAATTCTGCATAGTTTATACAATAGGCTGTGGTAATAAATAGTATCACCAATCTCATCAACTATTAACTGGCCACAAAAAGCCTAACATTCATTTTAATTATGATATGAAATGCTCTATTGGTATAGATAGTTTCAACATAGCCTTCAAATGTTGTGTTTAACCATGAATACATGAAAAGAAAAGGCACTACACTGGAATAAGAAAATAAAAAGTACTGAACTGGCATGTTTTTGTTAACTAAAAATATGTCATTTTCACATTATTACATTCCTAACAAGAAAGCAAATGTTTAAATAGAAAAACTAGCAGTTCGAAAAAAACTAGCAGTTCGAAAAATGTGAATGTGCAAATCGTGAGGAAAACATTGCATTTAAATTTGCACTCATCTGCAAGTTACAGTACTAGCTCAGTTTAAACACTAACAGGAAAAATATTCAGCAGGAAAGAATGGAAGTGATCTCTCTGGGCAGGGCACTAGTCACTGCACACTGCTTCATAGCTTAGCAAGTGTTTCTGGTGACCGAGAGCTTCTAACTCCTTATGACTACCCTTCCTTCACCAAAGGAGACTGGAGGCATGCTTCAATCAGTTGTAAGAATAGGAAGAAAAACCTGAACCAGCAACATTTTCTTCCTCAATTTGGTACAGAGGTCCTTCTCATTACTGTAACTTACTAATAATGTTTTCTGAATCAGGTTTAGTAAATGCTGTAAAGAATAGCTACCCTTCGTAGAACACTAGGTTTGATTTAACTATGTCAGCATGATAAAAGGAACATGCACAGTCATTCTACCGACCTGTGTAGGCAACACTCAGCTGGAATCAGATGCAAATTCTACACAGAGATTCTCTGTATTGTTTTCAATGTGTTAACTGCTTGGAAAGCAGAAATGCCGGATAATTACTGCGGTGTGTTTTTTAATTGAAATGTTTATAAAAATAAAGTCCCAAATCTTAAGCTTATAGAATGTCAAGAATTCTGTTAGAGATGTTAAAAGCACTGGGCAAAACCCTCGTCTTCAAAGTGCCATCTGCCCCGCAGGAGAAGATCCGATTGCCCTGGATGATGTCAATCTGCATGACTCCAGCCCCAAGGTTTCTGAATATGGACTGCTTAGCGTGTTCATTTTTAAATGAGTGAATTAGACCATGAGCTGTCAATCTCCAAACCTGGTTTAAAAGAAAAACAGAGTGAAACAAAAAATGTAAGTCACAAAGAGAAGCCAAAAGCAGAAACATGGTTTTATCTTCTGTTCCTTTGGCCCAACTTTCTGATCCACTGATCTCCTGACAGCTTATCTAATTAGAAATAATACCATGCAGATGACTGACTGTCCTTACAATTCATTGCTTCTTCTTTCAAATTTCTCTCTTCACATCCTCTTGTAATTTCATATTAACCATATTATCCCATTTATAATTCAATTACATATTTAATTCAGTTAAGTATGTCCCCAATGCTACGCTAGGCCCTGGCGATATAAAAACAGTACCATCTCGCTTCTCCAAAAACCTGGCCTTAACTATTTAAAACAGAGTGAGGTACTGAGGGCAGAGGTGGGAGACCGAGGAGGTGCTGAGGAGCCGAACCAGTGCTCATCAAAAAATCCACGCATTGATTAAACTCATTACACTTTACACAAAATAGAGCCCTTTGAGGCTTTTTAATAACCAGGGAGTCAAATGAAGTTAATTCTCTGGTTTTCTGAACTATTACAGTTTAGAAAGAACCATACGGACAAAAGGAAGGACGGAAGGATGGAAGGAAGAAAGGAGACATTCAATATCTCCAGAAAACTTCACTTCATGTCCTCACGTCATGTCCTCACTTCAAAGAACAAGGTAGGACGTTTTTAGGTTCTTCTTCCCCATCAGTCTTGACAGCAGATAAAGACAACACACAATCACAACCTCTCCCGCTGACTCACCTTTATGTTACCTTCTGCTGAGCCTGTAGTAAAAAATTCCTCACAGGGAGCCAGAGCCAGAGCCTTAATGGCTGAGTCGTGAGCCTGGAATGTGTGAATTAGCTGTCTCTGCCTGATGTCAAAAATGCAGACACACCCCTTCCTACCTCCAGATATTAGGAGCTGATGTTTTGGCGCATACTGCAGTACCGTGGCACCATGGTCATGGCATGTGAAACCTGAGGAAGCAAAACAAGAGCCTTTCCCAATGCCTTTCAATGCACATTTAAATAAGACAGGCACATTTTTTCATTCTAATTTCTGTGATCACATGATCGAAGTATTAAAAAAGATACCAAGCAATGACAGAAAAACATATTATCCACAATTTCGATATGAAGACACACATACCCAAAGTTTAAACCTTAAGCCCAAACTAAGTTATGTTGCCTCAGAAGAAGTATGTAGAAGCAAAGGTGCAGAGGTGACCAAGCTTCTCAAAGACACACAGCCACCTCACCAACAGCCACCAATGACAAGTATATACCGTCTCCTAGTTCCTGCCCATTCTCAGAGCCCTGGCTGGTGTGGCTCAGTGGCTGTTCTCAAGTACTCCAGTGTGGGAGCAACCAGCTACCAAGCTAAGGAGTTAGTGCTCCCACGATGCTAGGGATGTTAATATAATTAAAGCTACAATCCACTAAGCATAATAAAGATAAAGATATATTTTAATAAAGATAATAAAAATGGGAAAAATATAAAGGAATTATTCTACTAATGAATTAAAACTAGTCATTCAATTATGTAAATTAATCTTCCGTGGGCACCTTGAGATCCAGTAGAGAAGCAGCAAAACTTGTTCTCTGGCCTGCAGTGGGCTAGCGGCATTGCCGCCTTCCCCAAACTAACTCAATCCTGAGGCCTTGGGAGCCAATAAATCCCACCAAGTGCAGTGATGACTGACCAGAACCTCGGGTTTCCTCCCAGAGGAATACCTCAGGCTTAAGGACAATGGGATGCTGGCCTTCCTCTCAAAACCTAAAGCCCTGTGGTGAGTGTTGAACCAATTACTAGCAGGCAGGGCTTCTGCATCAGAGCAAGTGACTTCTTGGAGGGGCAGGGCCAAGCTCCAGGCAAGGAGTATTCTGGGCCCCAGCGAGGAGCCAGTACACAACTAGGCCATTGGCACAGGGCTACACACAAATTCCTACTGACACCCACGTGGGACGGCCTTCGAGAGCGCTTACATCAGCAGTAGGAACTGCCGGCTCCGAAGAGCCTTGCACACAGGGGGTGCTCGGCAGCACTGGGGACATCACACTTATGGAAATAAAGAAGAGCGCCTCCAGCTTCCTTTTAGTGTTGGTTTACAACACTACTCCGTGTTCCAAAAGTCCACCTGTATTCCAAAAGTCCACCCGTATGAAACTATCTCATTTTGTTTTTCAGAAGTAAAATGATAAAGTAAAAATATTACTGGCTTTCATTTCCTGTTTATCATCTAAGCACCAAATACATTTTTGAAATAAATGCTTTCCCAGCACTTAAAAAAAAATAAAAATGGGAAATAACTACACTTCTCAATACACTTCTCAAAATCCACATCAGCATAGTAAAAGACATTTTTCTGTTCTTAAGGAACATCCAGGCGGCTTTAACTGGGACTTACTGGGTGGAGCACAGAGCATTCTCTCAGCAGCATGAGGTGGAAGACAGACCGTTAGGACACTAGTGTGGAAAATACTGTCTTTTAAAAAATGAGTAATATTTAAATGGTATTGTTCATATTTCTAGCTCTTACCGTATGGGTAACTTTCGTGTTATGGTTAGGTTTAATTCTTAAAATATGATCTCATTTCTCCTGAGCTCAGTGAACACGTTGCAACCTATTCCTTAGACGGCCTTGTCAGTAACACTCCTGCCACACCGTGTTTTTGGAAGAGGCCATTGTCAGTAACACTCCTGCCACACCATGTTTTTGGAAGAGGCCACAACTAAAGACTGCTCCGGGCCAGCCGGGCTCCTACGGCCATACATATTGACCTCAGCGAGATGGCCGGACATTCTAGTTAACTTTTAGATTTTTATTCATTCTAAATACTTCTCCATTGTCAACTCCTGTAATAAAACACTGACTGGATTCACTGGTTAAAACAAAACCAGGAAAGCATTCCTTCAGAGTGTGTTACAAATCAAAGACCATAACTCACCATGAATGAGGCTGTTTCCAGGTGATATCAAAGTGTCCCAGAGACATACATTTCTTATAAAGAAACAAAGAACAATAACAAAAATACATCGTAAATTTTTTGTTCTAAGTCCTCACTAGGGGCAAACTGTCTCCAAGTTAAATATCTTATTGAATCTTATCATTTTTGTTCACTCACATTTATAAAGCAGTATTTTCAACTAGAATGAGGGTAGAGGCTGGGACTGGGGCTCGATCTCTAAGAGTTTAACCTTTTCGCACCGCACGGATCTGTCTCATATGGTCTCAGCCCCCAGCCCCCTCTCTTTGGCATTACCCCCCCAGCAGAAAGGGTGCTTCTATGCCCACAGGGGGAACCACTGCAGGGAGAGGACAGGGGTTATTCATAGGCATGTGTTGTCAGTGAAAACGGTGAGAGGTCAAAGAAAATGTTGAGAATGATGGCTACAGACTGCCAAATGCTTTTTTCCTTCTCAAGAACATGACAGTATTAATAGCAATACAAGAACATGACAGTATTAATAGCAATACAAAGAAATGACTGGGTAGCTTTAACGTAATTGTGCATGCTTATTGACAGACTAAATTAGGAGTAATTTTTGCTTTTCTCTTTGGTAAGGAAAACTACTCTAAGAATTATGTAACAAAGTTTTTGTATTTCTGGGATGAAAAAGGCCTCCTAAATAGAAATCCAAGAATTTCTACCTGCCTAAAAATTGCTTATTTCTTATTTTGCTTCTCTGGCAACATACCTGTTGTCATTGGACTGTCCAGATGTGGCAACTAGACTGGAAGAGGTAATAAACGCAAAGTCACTTGTGGCTTTACTGTGGCACTGCCAGTTCTATGGAAAACAAAGTGCAGCTGACGTTATCTAAAAGTCCGATAAAATTTGGTACAGTAAAAACAGGTCTGCTAACATATGCCATATGCAGGAGCTAAGAGCAGTTTTTTAAAAGTCTAGAATAAGAAATAATTGATAATAAGAAGATTAGCTATTATTTGCATATTATTTGGCTAAAATCCAATAATTTTTTTAAACTGGAAAAGAATGGTAAAAACATGGAGTTAAAGGTTATACTTTTTAGAATACATAACAAAAGAATAAGATACCAAGTACGTGAACTTCATATAATTAAAATGCTTCATTAAGGGCCCAATCAGTTTTAGTGCTAATGACCTCAAATACACTTAATAAACCTTAAATAATAATATAAATCATAATAACAACCCACAGAGAAAAACTTACATGCCCACCTAGTATTAGACTGCAATATGAAGGCCTTAGGTCCAATTAACTTTGGAACCACCCACTTTCCTTCAAGGGCTCTGTGCTCCCTGCCCTCACCTCCCAGTTGAGAGCTTTAACCCTTAAAAAAAAAGTTAGATCAAAAGTGGTCCTGCAAACAACCCAGAGGCTGAAGGCTGTCGCAAACAGCTCTTAAGGATAGTCCTGTGTTGTGGGAAAAGTTAGCTGAGCCAGGCAGAACTCTCCTTGTTGGATCAGCTGAATGAGCAGAAGTCTGGAGGGGAGGACCCAGGAGGAGGATGTCATTGCATTTTAAAATAAAACAGGCACTTTTCTGTTTGGAATTATCATAGTATAGATTGGACTGAAGGTAAGGGATAAATTCACGATCACTTCCATTTCTGTAAAGACTTTATGATAGTGTACCAATTTAGGTGAAATATTTCATATACATAAGAACATGTGCTGGGGTGGGGGGAATGGTGGGGGGGAATGCAGACAACTGTACTTGGACAACAGTTTTTTTAGAAAAGAAAAACTTTAAAGTATTCGGGAATCTGCCCAAACCCCAAAGGTTCGAGACTTTCTATAAAATCAAAGTGCATGAAGCCGGAAGTCCCACATAGGATGGCATCATCTTCTACCTCTTCCCCACCTAATCCCCACTGAGTAAAAATTGGCTTGTCTGTACCGCCGAGTGTTTTACTACGATTTGGGTTAATGAAGCAAGTGGCCTATTTGGGATTGTTTATTTTATAATCTAGTAAACAAAATTCTGCAGAAAACTGAAATACAGTCAGCCCTAGATATCTGTATACCAAACGTATTTTTTGAAAAAGCTACACTGCTGCTGACATGTATATGTGGTCAGGCCAGAGACGGTTGCATCAGTATTGAACATGTACAGACTTTTTTCCTTTTCATTATTCCCTAAACAGTATAGTGTGACAACTACTTACACAGAGTTTAGATTGCATTAGGTAGTGTAAGTAATTTAAAGTATACAAGAGTAGGTTATATGCAAATCCTATGCCATTTTACACAAAGGGTTTGAACATCCACAGATTCTGGTATCCGCAGAGGTCCTGGAAACCAATCCCCCACAGACACCAAGGGACGACTATCATGGAACATGTAAACAGAGTTTTCAAAATGGATAAAAGTGTAAAAAATGTATCCTGTGTAGGAGCATCACAGGAAAAGCTCTGGAGAATTTTCAAATGTAATGGTCATCCTTCAGGCTGTGAAAACCAAGGTGTTTGTTCTTCGGGCCACTGCAGCCTAAAGTGGGGCAATAAGGGGTTCCGGGCTGTGGCTGCCGCACAGACCTGTCCCTTCCCCGCCAACCCCCTCCCCCGTGAGACTCCCCGTCTGAAACAGGCACAAACAAGTGGCCTCTGCTCGCTCTGGGAATGCGGAGGGACACTTACCATGTAGGGTTTAGGATTTGCTGCAGTTTGGTTTACTTGCCAGATACTCAGAAAACCCTCTCCATCTGCAACACCGCACTGTAAGGAAGGCGTAACCATTAAACACAGCTTCTTGGAATCCGTATCAGAGGTAAAACATTTATGGAAAGTGGAGTCACGTGGTCTCCTTTTAACTAACATTCTGCCTATCCCCATGTTTCTGTTGCATAATTCCCAAGAAAGTCCAAATACTATAAATATCCTGCCACCTTTTAAACACTTTCCCACACCTCTTTCACTGTTTTCTCCCAATCACCTGTGGTACAATTTATTAAGAAATAGAAAGTTTCTCTCAGGTGCCTGAATGTGCTTATGGGCACCACCAATACACTCAATGAAGTCCTCTACCCTCACAGAGTATTTAGTATCTTTAACTGGATAATTAATGCATACAAAATTTTGTGGATTTATGCTTTTGATGGAAGATACATAAGAGATATATATGAAGAGATATATAAACAGAAACCAAAAAACTACCTGCTCAGCTTAAACACAGGGTCACTGAATTTGCTTTTAGAGAAAAGTTTTACTAACCTTTTACTCATAAATATCCGCAATTATTTCCAGATGAGTTTAGCAGTAACCCCCAAGAACTAACCTTGTTGCCTTGAGAATTAAAATATAGCCTGGTAACCCTTGCATTGCCAGCTTGGCGGAAACAGACAAGTTGCTGAGGTCGAGTCCATTCAAACATCCTTACACTGCCATCCTGGGCACCTGTGAGATCTGAACCACAAGAGGAAAAGCAGAAAATAAGAAACAAGCTAAAGAAAGGGTTCCAATATTTTCCATTTTATAAATTAACTTCAAAATGATAGAGGCTCTTTACAATCCTTGGACTATAAAATACAATACTTACAGTACTGATGAACTGGGTGTGAAGTCATTCTCTTAACATTATGTAGATTCCTTTTCATAAGCTTTAAAAGAAGATAATGAAAAATGAATTTGCTTTGTGCATAAGAGGTGCGGAGGGATATGACTCTGGTCAACTCTAACTGATAAACTTATTCTTTTACAACTGGCTAATGATGGAAACCAACCCTGCTGTGGATTTTCTGAACCACGGAACAGATGACACCTGTGGCGAGTGCATGCGGACATGCAGTCACTCACAGGCAGAGCCCTGGCCTCCGTGGACTGGGAAGATCCCAGGCAGCTTCCTCCAGTGCTCAAGGAACTCTGCTCCACACGCCCCTCCCGGAGGGCATCAGGAGTGTCTCCGGAGTCTTCACAGAACTACGGTGACTAAACATAGTCACCGATGCACTTTTCACACACTGAGAGTAGGAGTGACTTCCTCTTTGACTCCACTTTACCACCCCGTGCCTCTCAGTCTGCTCATCTACAAAACGATAATGGGGGATAATAATAGCACCTACCACCTAGGGTGGTTGTGAGAAAACGCTTGCACCTGACACAGAAACTCACAGTACGTTGGCTACTATTATCATGGCCCACTTACTGGTCATCGCTCCTAACCTTCAGGATCAGTCCTAGCTCACACTGCTCTCAAGTCATTTTGAGGGAGTCCTTACCCGGAAAGCACACCTAACAGTAAACAACATACCACACTGGCTCCAGTGCTCGTCTGTCCACTGCCCAGCCACGGCAGAGACGAAGGCGGGTGCACCTGATTTGCTGAATAGGAGGATGTGCTGGGCTGATAAAGAGTTGTGGTGGAACCACGATAATCAATGTCATCTGAACTGTGAAAAACATTGATGTGTTATTGTGAACATGCCATTTGCTCAACCCAAATTCCAATTACAGAGCTTCTTACGTACACACAGGACATTTTTTTATTCTTTAAAAATGAATAAATACCCATGAGAAAAACTTAGGTCCATGTCCTAATCGTATCCAATTTTCTTACTGGTTAACTTTTTCCCTTTAGGCAAAATACAAATTTAGTCAAATGTTGTTCAGGGTAATTTAATTGCTACACAAGTTGAACAAATGTCTGTTTTCAAGCATTTAATAGATTCTTAAAATCAAATATAGAAAAAGTTATATGCTTTCAAGTACAGATATCCTATGTATCAAATTCATACATTTTAAAGAAATTTGGGTTTAAAGATTTCTTAAAGTAAGGTATCAATTATCACATAAAAATGTTGAGAGTGATTTTTACGGTGGACTACACCATATTGTACGGCCATGTCAACCCTGAAGTGCAGCACTGCAATCCAGTCATATTACATGCTGACAGAACGAGGTTACCCCGGCACCATTCCCAAGCAAACACAATTTTCAGGGGTCTGGAGAAGAGCAAGGGGGCGGGGCAAACGTGGAGGAGAGCCCTCAGATAGGAAAGTGTCACAAACACTCAGTGAATGTCCACAGCTTTATTGAAAAGCAAAGTTGTCTACATTTTTATCTGTAAAAAAAGGTATGCTTATAAGGGGATAATAAGAAACACCGGAAATTATTCATAAATGTGATTCTCAATCAGTCTAATGAATAAATCTGTATATAATGCTTTAATTATCCAGGCAAGCTGAATTTACTGAATATTGTGTAATTCCTGACATTTCTTTGGGGTTAAATGTCAAAGTGGCATTGGTCAGCATTAGACTGTGGTGCTGGGGACTGCTCTAACTCAAACACTATGAATAGTTCAGGCTCTAATAGAACAAGTATGAGTAATTTGCTCATTAATGTAACTAGTGCCTTTTATTGGCAGCCAAAGCAATTATGTTTATCTCCTACCCAAATGAAAGGAGATAGATACAAATATATTTTTCAAGATAATTCAAATCATGTACATAACCAGTTAACCTTATGAATAAAACTACATTTAAAACTGACTACATCAGACAATCAAACCTTTTGGATTCTCTGTCATATTCTTCTCCAATCCACATGTACGACTGACAGGCCAGTAGAGAAGTAACATCAAGTTCTTGTACATCATGTGTTGAAGCCAAAACAATTTCATTACAGTTTGCCTGTAAAACAAAGGTGGAATCAATAGTTTAAGCAATTTCACTAAAAAGAAGTATATTCTTGCCCTGATAGTGTGGCTCGGTTGGACGTCATCTCACTAAGCAAAAATTTTCTGGTTCGATTCCCAGTCAGGGCACACGCCTAGACTGCAGGTTCAGTCCCCATCTGGGGTGCATACCAAGAGGCAACCAATTGATGTCTCTCACATCCAAGTTTCTCTCCCTCTTTCTCCCTTCCCCCCTCTCTAAAAGTAAATATTTTTTTAAAGTACATTCTTTATAATGATGAAAGCTTTTACCTTATTAATGGAAAATGCCATAATCATATCGGATTCCTTATGAATGATTTTCGCTTTTCCACCTGGATAACCCAGATCGGCCTCAACCTACAAAACATTCGTCAGCAAGGTCAGCTGTTGCAGCAGAGCTCCGTGTAGAGGTCCGCACGCCCCACAACATTAAAGGGAGGATAAGAAGAAAATGTAGCAGCAGCAGCAAAGAAAAAGGCCCAGTAATTTCAGGGTGTTGAAAATTAGCTTTGCAATTGGCTTCATTTCTCTGATACCCTTTAATCACCCCAATTATAAATATTTCCAGTCTGATTTTATCCTAATTAATTGTGATGAAAGACAGCCAGCACAGTTTCCACTACTATTTATGACAGTAATGTGTCTCTCTTACCTCTTCCAAAAGGGTGCAAAGATACTATAAGAGGCATGAGTAGAGGACAAAGAGCATAGAAAGATAAAAGAGCCACATGAAAAAGTGAAACATTTTAAAATAAGGGTGATAAGACAGGAATAAGAAGATGGAAAGGAAAATGGAAAGGAATGATGGAGACTGATGAGAGGAAGGTGCAGTGGCTTAGGGTCAAAGGTGACAGAAAGGAAAGAAGTGGCGGAACCAAGAAGAAAGAAAGATAAACAATCATGTTTAAGAACAGACTGGAAAAAGTGGCTGAAGTGGAGATGGAACAGAAAGCAAGAAGGGAGAAGCACCAATGGCAGGAAGAGCCAGCCAGACACAGTGTGGCATCTGCTACCGTCCATCACTGAGGTATGTGGGAGCCATGAGCACTCGGACTAGTTAGCCAGTTGTGCACGCCATGGTTAGTATCAGAGATGAGGTGTTAGCTCCTTGAACTTTAAAGAGTGAGCTAAATGCAGGAATTTGGAATACTACCTTGATGTGGCCATCTTCTGCTACGTAGTGTTGTTTGACCTGCTCCACATGTTCTTCTACAAACTAAACAACACCACAGCGCCACAAACACAAAACACATGCATGAAACAAAATTATAAAGAGAATAAAAAACTTCAGACTGAAATGGTCACTCCATCACTTAATGATGGTAAAAATGAATTTGCAAGGTTTTTTTTAAAGCAAAAAATCATGAAAGAAATTAAACTGAGTAAAATATGTCATCAGAAACACACAACACAAAGCAAACCAAACCAGGCAAAATTAAAGTTAATGTGACTATTACATATATAAACAGTATTTCAAAATAAAAATTAGTTATATCAGTTATGTAATTTAAAGTTCTAACTTAAACTGTAATCTCTAAAAATAAAACCTACTTGTATGAGCAGACACACTCTATAGTACATAGATTCCTATCCTGTAGGAGTTTCTTTCAAATACAAATTAAAACTACTTATTTCTAAACACAGACTGAAAGTACTGATTATTATTTCACTCTTACTCATAGGAATATATCAATGAAAAGAAATTCAGGGATTACAATTCACATCAACCATTTACTTAATCATAGGATTTTTCTCCTTGTAAGTAAATAAATGTTTGATGAAATGAGGCACAGGAAAAGATCACACAAATAACCTGCGCCTGGTTGATGGCAGGGTCATCAGGAAGAGCTACGATCAGAAGAAATACTTCCGCTTTGCTGTGGAAACCTCTAAAGGTTCGATCAGAGCAATACACTGCTTCTATCACCTCCTAAAGCAACTGTTTCTCTTAAAGCCAAAAGGGCCCGGCTCTCTGACCAAGCCTTCAGACGGCTCTGGGGCTGCTGCAGCTGCCCGTGGGAAGATGGTAACGTGTGCAGGGGACAAAGTGCTTAACAACCTATCTGCTTGTAAAGAAGTACCTGAGTTTGCCGCATTTATCAATTTCACAAAAACCTGTTTTGAGGAATATTCCTCTTTAATATAGTCAATGAGTAAAACTTCCGTATGAATACATCTAAAATTTCAGCATTTCTCAGAATTTTCTTTTATTGTCTTTTTTTTTAATTAGCCAACATGTTAGCACTTTTAGGATTAGTCTGCCACTTTTACTAATTAATTCACTGAATTTACCAAATTTACTACCAAAATCCTATTAAATGATTAAGATTAAACTCTCTTAGTAGATGGGTAGTTTTAACAATGTTGCACATTTCTGAACTTAGTGACCAGATTATATTTTGCCTTAACATGTTAAAAAAATTTTTCCCTAATGAAGACTTTTCAGCACACCTATGCTGTTCAGTACTGTGGCCACATATGGCTACTTAAACAAAATTAAAAACTCAGCCCCTCAGTCACACTATCCACATTTCAACTGCTCAGTGTGGCTGGTGACTACCATATTGTACAGAACAGATATAAATCTCCATTATCACAGGACGTTCTATTCGACAGCACTGGACAAGATTTCATTCAACAATTTAAAATTCAAAACATACATAAGGGTACATGATAAAAATTCTTCCTTTCATCCAATCTCAGCCACGTACTTCCCTTCCCTAGAGGCAACCAATGCTTACACAGCATTTTAAGTAATGTTCTATTTATCTCTGTCCAGTCCCCCTATTCATGGAGACCCTAAGCTGATAGAAGAATAGCAGAAAAGACACAGGTTGGCTGCTTATCCCAACAGCACAGGCACCGAAGGGGCATAAAGAAGGAAAGGGGAAGGGAAACGGTAAGGGGCGGAAAGAGAGGGAGACTTAGTTAAGGAAGAGGGAAACCCAGGAGGAGATAACAGAACCTAAAGGGCAAGACAAAAGCCTGAGAGTCCAAACAACCTAGACACCTGGATTCTCACAGTACTCCTAGGCTCTGACAATCCAACCCAATCGAACTGCTACAAACCTTATGAACAATTAAAGCATATTCTTAATAAGTCATTATGTTTAGTGATTTGAAGAATTCAATACTAATCCTTCAATCAATTGGCTTTCTGTGAATAAGACAGCCCTAATTAAACAAGTATCTTTTATTTTAAATCTATTTCTTAGATTTCTGTATCATATTATATGGCATTTGGACTCAGCATCACAATGTGAAATAGTGTAAACAGTGGATTAAATGAAAGAAGAAATTAATTTAGTTCTGTGATTCCTCTAACAAATCCTACATCAATAATATCAATAGCACCAGGGTTTTTTTGTTATCAAAAAAGCTTATAAGACCCAAGAATCTCTATGGTTCAGTCCCCTAATTCCTCATTTAAGTACATAATTTCTAAACCCAGAGAAAATAAAAACTGTTCACAAGGGCCAAGCACAATTACCACCCAGGTACGTGGCTGACTAGGGAAAAGAATGAGTCCAGTAGCTTCTGCTGCTTTGGGCGTGGGGAAAACTGAGACGCAGTTCTGTATTTTACTTTGGGAAATTGGATCGTGCAGACTGCCCCTCTCAGTTTTCACTTTCCTAAGTGAAATACAATTCATTTTTTTTCTCATACATTTTGTTTGCCAAATCTTTACTCAGATCTGACACTCTACTCTGAGAACAGGCTCCAAACTGCCCATTACCTCATTAAATGGCCAAATAAACTGAAATGCTCTATGAGAGATCTATGTACCCCTCCTTTCACAACATAAGAGATCATTTTTAGTTTACCATGCCAGTCTCCCAAATTCCTGACTCTTCTCAAATCCAGAACGGTATTACATTACTAGTTTATATTTAGGTTAAAAATCACCATGCAATGCAGAGTCTGCTTCGCTTTGTAAAAGCAATCTTCCATCATTTTGAATTTAGTATTTCTGTAGTTTATTCTCTCATAAAATTATCCTGAATTTGTTGCTTCTGAAGTTTATCCTGTTCATTTCTAAGTGCTAAATAAATAAAATGTTTTTAAGAGCTGTATTTTTAGGAAGTGACATTCAGAGAATCCTAACAGAGTGCACTCGTTTATGTGTTAAATTCCCCGCACCACCCAGCACAATGTTTATGACATGTAAAAGCCCAAAGGCAAATATTATAAAGGCAGCACCAACTTTCACTTGAGTGTACACAATTTATCAAGGGACCTATGTCGTTTCATTGTTATGAAATGACAATTATAAGTTTTTACCTTAAAAAGGTTATTGTAGTCTGGTAACTATTACCTATGATGTATGAAAGAGAAGTTCCAACCAAAAGAGTAAATTTCAAAATAAATCGAGCATGGACTTCATTAGAAATGTTAAAGATAACTAAACAAAAATTACAACAGAAACTTTTTTTTCAAAATACCTCACTCTGCTTTCTTTTCTTAGTGAAAATATATCTAATAAATGTCTCTTGAAGGATTTCCTGTTTAACAAGGAAGTGCCAAAGTCGTTTGACTGGAAGTGCAGAGGAATCCCGGGATCTATGAAAACAATCAACACAGCACACTCTTTTAGTCTACAGAAAGTGGGTTTCACATTTGCAGACGCTATTTTTTGTAAACCTCCATTATCTATTGCAAAGAAGATAACAGCATTAAGCCTAACAAAATTTACAATTTATTTCCTTTTTAATTTTTAGTTCTTCTAAAAATCTAGCACTTAATTCTCTAATTTCAGGTTCTCTGAATGAACAGATTGAGCTGAGAGTCAAATGACTCTCTTATTATTCTTTTTAAATTATAGTTTAAGTTGGTTCTGTTGGTTAAAGCACACCACCGATGAAGATAACTCACAGACTTACTCCTAATATCCTAACAAGCTAAAAGGCCCTGATCTTCAAGGTTATTAGCAATACTCTTCCTAATCATGGCCAGCTGTTTCAAGGGGAAAAAAAAGCCATTTATCAAAAGGAGCCCTGACAAACATTGCATCGATCAAAACATCGATGAAAAATACTGTGTTTACTGTTAAATTGCTGACAAAAGGCCAGCAGCACCTGTTTGCATATATAGATTATCTCAAAGAATTTCTGTAGGGGCTCCTAAAATAAAAAAAGTAATGATAATAAAGGTTTTCCTCTGAATATAAAGGTAATGTCTACTGAATTATAGGTAATACTGGGAACAAATTTTCTAACAAGATGTTTTATTATTAGCATATATTGATAAAAATAGGATTGCAGGTTCAAAGTTTTGAATTTTTTAAAGGCTATTGGCATATTTTGCCAAACTGTCTTCCAGGAAAATTAAAAACGAAGCTACAATCTCATCAGCATTCAAAAAGCATTCTTACTTGAATGGAGTATTTTCTGGTTCTTGCATAGCCTTATTTCGCAGAAGAGCTGGTCCAGCTCCTACAGAAAGGTCAGCTGGATATGTGTTGATATAGTTAGGAGGTGGACCTTCAAACTGATCCATTTTCTCTTGCAAGATGTGTTCCCAATTCTCCAAGTTTTTAATCACAGCAATACCTAATGGTGATGTTACAGGCAACTCTAAAATGTGATAGAATATGTCATTTTATTTGGATAAAAAATGTTGATCATCCACATATTTATCAAATCTGAATTTATAGCCAAAATTTCTGAAAATACAAATCATTCTAAAAATGTTAAACTAATGCCATTTGGATTCTCGATGCTTTCAATAAAGATCTGAAAATGTTAATCTAACACCATTTGTATTCTTAATGCTTTCAACAAAGCAGAAAGTCGGCTCTCTAAAATGAGCTGAGAAAATGTCTAGCTTCTCCAGTCTATTTTTTTTGCTTTATCTTTCAACCTTCTAGGAAGACAGTAATTCTTGCTATTATTTAAAACCACAGACTGGAGCCTAAAATAAATGAGACCTCTTAGGTCTCCAATGCAGTATTTCCCTTTTTTAGCACCACGTGCTCTCTCGTATGGATTCTGTAAAGAAAGGTTGATGGTCTCCCACACAAGTACTAACCAGGCCGGACCCCACTTAGCTTCTGAGGTCAGACGATATTGGGTGCATTCAAGGTGGTATTAGCCGTAGATGAAAACGTTGATGGTAATTTAGTATATTTATTAACATTAATTTTCAAATTCCAAACTTACCAGAGAATTCCAATCCAGCAATGGGGAAAAAATTCTTGACATTGTAAAGTATTAGCTTAACCATTGCCAAATGCAGAAGAGCCCAGCTGTTGAAGGGAGACAAAAAAAAATTCTCCTTCATTGAAAAATAAAATCATGAGAGAAACACAGTAATGATCCCTGCTGATTTTTTTCTCCCAGTCTCCCTGCACAGAAAAAAAGCTGTTCTTTTCTAACTATTTCAAAAAGGCACCTTTTTAGTCTTTGAAAATAAAAGATACACAACAATATCTTTTGCAATATCTAGAATTACCTGAAGAAAAAAGATTTACCACAGCCACATGGAATCTAACAGCATGCCAACAAATTATACATAAAGTTCTAATGATGCAACAATAAATTACATATTTTTCCCTCACTAAAAATGCTGTGTTTGCACTCTGTACATAAGCTAGTGTTTGAATCTGGATGTGAAAGAAATACTGTACTTTCTGGAAATTTACTTGAAAAGGTACAGAATATCTAACCTGAAACATAAGTCAGTTCTTGTACAAGTTTATGATAATGCTACTTAAAATTAGTAATATAAAGATTTTCTACAAAAGAAAAGGCAAAAAGAGAAAAGCCTTATTTACCTATAGGAATTTGGATCTTGGTGCTCCTGCATTTGTGTGTCTGAAAAAAAAGCATCATCTTCTTCGTCATCACTATGAATGCTTTCATCAGAATCATATATAACACCACTATCAGACAAAGGGAGAAATGGCTGCAACAAAAGGTAAAGTTATTTTTAAATATATAATTGGGTTATTTTTCCCCTAACTTAACATTGGGAGAAGGCAGGATGGGACATATATCCCCTCTTCTGCACTCACAGCAAAGTCACAACAATGTTAACACACTTGAAGAGGGAAATGTTAATAGATGATGAGCTCAAAAAGCAAAGTGCTGAAAAGTAAGAGGTGCACCCAACATGGTACAAAATGAAACTACAATGGATCTAGTTTCCATGAAGATTCTGATCCCCAGAGACATTTCCTCTGCTCAGAGAAACAGAGATGTGTCATGGGGCCACACCACCGCCTGCTAATGTAACCTGTGAAGTGCTTGGTCTCTCTGACTCGTCTTGGGCCTGCTGTGCCCACGGCCTTCAGGCTGACAGCCCCTGCTTTAGAAGCGCTCATCATTAGAGGAATCCCGATCAGGGCTTGAGATTTTACAAAAACAGTCCCTCCCATTTTCCCTTCCCCTGACATTAAAGAAGCCTAAACTCTGTACTTTCTTAAAATGGATTTGAGGTTAGGGCTTTCCATCTTCTTGGTTGGCACCTTCTCAATCAATAAATATTTCCTTACTCTAAACTCTAATGTTTTGAATTTTGCCTTTTTGAAGTGTTGGACTTTGGGCTGGTAACAATAAAACCCCCAAATATCTTCTTCTGCTCTAATTCCACGCTGACCAAAGGAATTATGATAATCAGATGAAGGGAACCTACATGGTAGATAAAGTATTCTAGGCACTAGAAAATGATGATGCTGGCTACATATTAATAAACTGACTTCTGGTTTATACAAAAATCCCATAAAATTTTAATTTGTCTCATCGATATCAAGTATCTTATCATCACGAAGTATCAAATCATTCCTGAATGAATGACTATTTAGTTTCTGGACTTGAGAGATTAAATATCTATGCTATAGAGATTTGGTCCAGAGGCTGCCCCATCATACCTATGTGATACATGTACAAGAGTTAATAAAAACAGGCACACTTAAAACCTGTGTTTCTCACACCCCTTACCTTTGCAACAAAATAATCCCACATACTAAGTTCAGGAGGAATAAATTTTTCTTTGTAAGACGGTCTTTCTGCAGGCACTGGTGGTGGGGTAGCATCTTTTACAGGCCTTCCAGGGACCAGCATTCGCATGTTAAATCTCCTCCTGTGTTTATCTATGTCTTCGGAAGGAACAGGAGGTGCTAAATAAAAAGAGAAGAAAAAATAAGCATTTATTTTCCATTATTAATTCAATGAGTTGACCTTTCTTTTCACCCTACTTTACCATGTTTTAGGTCAGACCAAATTACCTGCTTGCATCTAGAGTTTATATGCACCTAAACTCTACTTCCTGCATCAGTTTCCCAGCCATCTTGGCAGAGATGGGGATACAGCATAAAAGGCTATCTTTCCATGAAACAGCCTGTGTGCTACACAGAATAAGGATTAAAATAGTTCTAGGTTAATGTGCTAAATAAATGGTATATTCAGAAAGTCATAAGGAGCGTACTTGAATGATTATTTCTGCCTGTGTTGTTCAAGACCCACTGAATTTGCAGGATGTAAAGCCAGCCTTGAAAGAAGAGCCAAGGCTCAGTGTGAAAACATAAAGGGACAATAGAAACAAGGACCAAAAGTCTGGGTAAATAAGAAGAAAACTACTTTTGCCAGACAGGCACCAGGGAGGGCAGAAACAGTGTAGAGTTGGGCCAGAGCTAGCTTGTGGGTATGAGGCTCAAAGCTTATCCTATGGGCATTCTCACAAAAATGTCTTGAGCTAGTCACATGATGAGATACGGTTTGCTTGAGCAATTAGAGAGGAATATGGACAGATGACATAAGAAGAGCCTGAACTAGTATTGTGGGTGGTAAGACTGAGAGAAAGTGTTCGATACAAGGAATGTATAAAGGAATGATCGAAAGGATTCAGGAACTCATTGGACATGGGAGAGCCAGAAAGTAGAAGTCAACCCACTCCAACTCTAAAGCTCCCCTCCCCACCATAGAAAATGACAATTCTACCTCAACTCCTCTTTCTCCCACACTCCACACAATTCATCAACAATCAGCAATAACTCCACATTATATCCAGAGTATTACCATTTTTCACTTAACACCCAAGCTAAACCTCCTTTAACTTTTTTCTAATTGAGGTAAAATTTACATAAAATTAACCATTTTGTTATGTACAATTCAACGCAATGGCATTTGGTATATTTAACACTGTTATGCAACCAGCATCTCTATCTAGATCCCAAAGCATTCTTATCACCTCAAATAAAAACCCATACCATTAGACACCCACTCTCCATACCCCCCCCTCTAGCCCACTAATCTGCTTTCTGTCTCTATGGACCTATTCTGAATCTTTCATATAAATGGAATCATACAATATGACTTCTATGTCTGGCTTCTTCCACTTAGCATAATATTTTTGAGGTTCGTGCTGTTTGGGGCATGTATTAGTATTTTATTCCTTCTTATGGCTGGGGAACACTCCATTACATGTGTATACCACATTTTGTTCACTCATTCATTTTTTTTAAACCTACTCACTTAATGACTGACATTTGGGTTACTTCCAGTTTCGAACTATTATGAATAAAGCTGTATAAAGATTTACTTACAAAACTTTGTGTGAACCTATGGTTCCAATTCTTCTATGTAAATAATTAAGTGAAATTGTTTGAACACAGGGTAAGTGGGTCACATGATAAATTTATAAAAGCTCTTAGCCCTGGCCAGGTGGCTCAGTTGGTTGAAGCATCATCCCATACACCAACAGGCTGTGGGTCTGATTCCCTGTCAGAACACCTAGGTTGTAGGTTCAATCCCGTCTCCCACGTGTATGGGAGGCAACTGATAAATGTTTCTCTCTCTCTCCTTCTCCCCTTCCTCTCTCTCTAAAGTCAACAAACATATCCTCAGGTAAAGATTTTTTTAAAATCTTTCAAATTGTTCTCCAAAGTGCTTGTACATTTTACATTCTCACCAATAATGAGAGTTCCAGTTGCTAAACATCCTTGCCAACATTTGCACCGCCAGTCTTTTTTCCAGTTTTACTGAGAAATAATTGGCATGCATCACTGTGTAAGTTTAAGGTGTAAAGAATGATGATTATATATTGTGAAATGATATAATTCACTTAGTCTTGATTTTTTAAATCATTACTCAAGGATATTTTTATTATTAATTTTAGAGAGGAAAGGGGAGAGAGAAAGAGAGAGAAACATCGATGTGAGAGAGAAACATTAATCAGTTACCTCACATATGGGCCCCAACCAGGGACTGAACCCACAACCTAGATATGTGCCCTGACCAGGAATTGAACCCACTACCTTTTGGTGCCACTCCAACCAACTGAGCCACCTGGCCAGGACCACAATTATCTTTTAAATGGACAATAACAATAGCCTCCCACCTGGTCCCCTACTTTTATTCCTGTTGTACCATCTATTCTCCACACAGCAGCTAGAGTGGATCTCCTGAACCCTAAATCAGACTATGTTATTCCTATGCTTAAAAAGCTCCAGGAGTTTCCTTTCTTTCTTTAGAAGGACTAAAGTCCATACCATGATCCATGAAACTCTAAGTAACCTTGCCCCCAGCTACTTATCTTACTTCATCTCTGAACACCCTCCCCTGAGGACCCATGACAGCCACTGTGGCCTCCTCTGTAGTTCCTAAAAAGGCCGGGAATCAGTCCCACCGCTCGATCTTTGCCCTCGTTGCTCCATCTGCCTGGAACGCTCTGCATGGTGTGAGCACAACTTCCCGAAGGCTCTGCTCTCTAACCGGCAATGTGTCTTTTGCCTGCCCTAACTCAACTGCCCTCACCCCCTCTTCCTGTGCTTTATTTTTATCAGAGTTCTAGTCATACCTGAAATTTTATTTGTTAATTTTGCCTCCACTTGATGTAAGTTTCATGAAAGTGACGGATCTGTTTTGTTCACTCCATATCTCCAAAGCAGAAGTAGGTATGAAGTGAATGCAAATACGAATGCATACTCAGAGATTTTAAGTGTGGATAACTTGATGAATGAAGTACCGTAATAAATAATGGGAAAATTCAGGAATGGAAGTGAGTTTGGGGGAAAACTTTTTGAAGTTTAAAGTGGACTACAAGTAGGTAAGAAAAAAGTTTAAAAGTGATGACTCTTAACTATAATGGGAGTAGAAGCAATGGGAGTTGGTGAGATCCCCTCCCTCACTTTGCCTTACATAGCGACCTACTCACTTCAGTCCACTTGGGCAGTAAGCACATAGGTTAGAACCTGTGCTGTTTAAACTTGTGCCACCGCCTGTTCCACTGTAATATGACCATTTCTAAGGATGAATTAAGATGACTTCTTTGTTTCTGCACCAAGATGGAAAGCTTTCCTATGGCATTAATCTATATCTCCCATATCCTATCATCTTAAAAAGCGAGATGAAAAATATATTCTAATCTACAAGGGGGAAAACATACAAAAATAGAATAAATAAACAAGATGCATGAGTGGAACAGCTATCTTACACACGGCCGTAAACTTAATCTGAAGCCAGCTGCTGGTATGCTCTATAAAGGTTAGAAGGATTTACCGAGATCTTCTTTCTAAAAGGTAAGGGGATTAAGAAGTACAAATTGGGCCCTGGCTGGTGTAGCTCAGTGGATTGAGCGCGGGCCTGGGAACCAAACAACCATGGTTCGATTCCCAGTCAGGGCACATGCCTGGGTTGCAGGCCAGTTCCCAGCAGGGGACACACAAGAGGCAACCATACATTGATATTTCTCTCCCTCTCTCCTTCCCTTCCCATCTAAAGATAAATAAAATAAAATTAAATTAAAAAAAAAAAAAAAGAAGTACAAATTGGTAGTTAAAGAATAGTCCTGGGGATGTAAAGTATAGCATAGGGAATATAGTTGATAACACTGTAGTAACTATGTGTGGTATCAGCTTGGTTCTAGATTTATCGGGGTGAACACTTGTAAGTTATATAAATGTCTAATCACTGGATTGTACACCTGAAACTAATATAATATTATACATCAACTATAATAGAAAAATTCAAAAAATTTTTAAATCTTTTTTCTCTAATTAAAAACTGTCCTTTTTCCATGGCCTCCTTCCTTAACATTGTCTCCTCACTTACCTTTATCTTTCCTTTACTTCTTTTCTCATCTTCCTTAAATTTGTCCTGGTATCAAATATTGTTCAACTGAAATTACTATATATTTCTAATTTTAGCATGAGTTTAGTTATTTACTATCCCAACAAAAGTAATTATACTTTTGCTCTGGCTGGTATGACTCAGTGGACTGAGCACTAGCCTGAGAACCACAGGGTCGCCAGTTCAAGCCCCAGCCAGGGCACACACCTGGGTTTCAGGCCAGGTCCCCAGTAGAGGGTACATGAGAGGCAACCACTCATTGATGTTTCTCTCCCTCTTTTTCTCGCTCCCTTCCCCTCTCTAAAAATAAATAAATAAAAATCTTTTTTAAAAAAGTGGATTATACTTTAACCATCACTGATTTTCAAAATAAAAATTCTTAAAATATTTTTAAAAATCTTTTACTTTAACAATGGTAATTATTTACATTTACATACACTAATCTTACCTGAAATATTTTCTGATTGTCTTTGAGGTTTCACAACAAGTTTTACACCCCCTCCAAAAACAGCAGCCCACATTCGATTATTTAATGGGTGTGCCGCAAGCCGGAACAATTCATTGGAAGCATTTGTGGCAAGAGCATGTATCAATAAACTTAAGTATACGGCAACAACAGCTTCGCACAACAAAATGTTCAATTTTGGCTGGTCTTCATCTTGGGCTGAACTCAAGAGATTAATAAGTGAGTTCACACCTGTAAGGATATATAATATCATAAAAAGTGTATCAGCATAAAGCTCCAGAAAAAAAATACCAAAATTGCAACTTAACTGAAATCATGTACCTATATAATAAGAAATACATACTTCCATAATTTCAACAACAAAATAAACAATGGTAGGAATGGCTTATAACCTACACAACAAAATAAGAACCCATTATTCTATACTGGTATAAGAAATGAGCAAATAAATCATTAAAAAGGGGAGAAGGGAAAGCTCTCCCTTGCCATACAATTTCAACTTAATTTCAAATAGTAAGTAGAAGGAATGATAGAATAAAAAATCACCAACTAGTAACATCCATAGTAATATCTGATTCAGGCAAGAAGCATCACTACAGGCTAGAATTTGTGGGTAAAAGTATATTTTACACAGTCTCAAAGTGTCTATTCAAAGATACTTCTTCACTGCAAAGGAAAAAAATAGTAACTTTGTGAAGGAAAAAAGTGTGACTTTACGAAGGAGAAGTTTGGCAGAAGCTGCCTTACCAAGAGATCAGTGAGTAACACCAGTAACAGGGCCAACTGGCAGCGTGTGCTCCTCGCTACCTCGCACTGAGAAGGGCACAACACCCCTTCTGTGCTATCCCTGCCGAAAACACGTGACCTGAATCTACTATGAAGAAAACATCAGAAAAAGCCAAATTGAGGGACATTCAGAGAGGTAGCTGACTAGTTTTCTTCAAAAGTGACAAATTCATGAGACACAAAAGAGGAACTACTTCAAATTAGAGGAAACATCAGAAATTACAACTAAATGTTACATGACATTTAATAGGATAAATAGTGAAATGTGAAAAAATCTATAGATTACAATATTGTATTGATGTTAAGATGCTGAATTTAGTTATATTAAGAGGATGTCTGTTTTTAGGAAAGACTGACACATTTAGGTTTAAAAGGGCATCATGTCTGAAACTTACAAATATTTCAGAAAAATACACATATATACACACAAAGTGAGTGAGACACTGAGAGAGAGAGGGGAATGGATGATAAAGCAATACGGTATAATGTTAACATTTGGGGATTCTGGGTGAAGGTTATAGAGAAATCTGTACGGTTTTTATAACTTTTTATAAAGTCTGAAATTATTTCAATAAAAGCTAAAAATGAAACAATGTTTGCATAAATGTATATATAAATGCATTAACTACGCGGTTTGTCATTTCTTTCTCCTGCCCCTCTTCATTCACAACGATCATTAACATGTAAACTCAGAGTTATAACGCAAGTACAGTAAAATTTAAATGACATGGCAGACCAGAAAAGGGTATTAACAGAGTGAGGAAAGCTTGAAATGTGAAAATGAGAAGAGCTAACCAGAGAAAAAGAGGGATCAGGAGACAGCAGGACATATGTTCCACAGAATGATCGCTCCTATCCTAATACATAAATTTATACTCAAGAATAATTGTATTCTATCTAACATATTTGTGAGAATATCTCTGTAATATTGCTCTCTACAACTCTAATTCAGAATTTCTAAGGATGAGGACTTCCAGTCAAGATAGTAGCTTAGGAAGACATGGCCTGCCTCTTCGACAACCACATCAAAATTACAACTAAAATAAAACAAGAACAGACATAGAACCACGAATACAGAGGTTTTTTGATGGTTGCCAGATGGGAGGGAGGTATGGGAGAATGGGTGAAAAGGTAAAGGGATTAAAAAGTAGAAACAGATAGTTACAGAATGGCCATGGGATGTAAAGTACAGCATAGGAAATGGAGTAGCTAAAGAACTTACACACATGACTCATGGACAAGAACAATGATGGCGGGTTTCCTGAGAGGGGAGGGGAGCTGGCTGGAGGGTGGCAAAGGGGGAAAATTGGGATAACTGTAATAGCATTATCAATAAAATATAATTTAAAAAGAAAGAATTTCCAAGGATAAGGAAGACAATATGTTCTTTATAAAGAAAATCTTGCCCTTTGAAGCCTCAACTTTCTGAGTCTTCAGACGTTACAGTACTTAAAGTATTTAATCTGTGGCAGAAAATATTATTAAAAACAAAAAAAATTCACCAAATCCTTAAAAAACAACATTCAGGAAACCAGTTGGTAGCTTTTTAAAAAAGAATTGCCAAATCTGAATTAAAAAGAAAACAAATCTCACCAGGCCACTGAGCAGGAGAAGAATTTGGTGTTGCATGTTCTTCAATGCTTTCTGTCCTTAGTCTGCGACGATCACTTAGAAGGAGTCCTTGATATGCCATTCCTGTAAACTGGTTTCCTTCCGTCTGACTGCTAAAATAAATAGAAAAGTTCAGCTGTTTGTCATCCTAACACGGGTAGTAAGCAATTGGACTTTATACATATTTATTTTAGATAATTATAATAAAAATTTCTTAAAAATCAATTCACTGCTCTAATAAGAATTTATTTTAGAAAGTTGACATTAATTGCAAATGTTTGATTTTTCAAAAACAAAGTACAAAAATTCCAAATTTTACTATGTTTGGCAAATGGCATTTATTTAGTCTTTTAACATCTTTTCCATCTGCCACTTAATATTTTAATATATTTTCTACAGGCATTCTTTTTTTTTTTTTTTGGAAGTCTGAGGTAAGTTGACCACTGCTGGTGCTAGGATATGCTAGGAAGTTTCAGGGTACTGTCTTGTTGCATTTCTCAGCTCTTGCAAAGTTGTCAAAGCTTAACCCTGAATTAAAATATGAACTAAAATCCGGAGGGTATTTTAGAAATACCTAATTCTAAAGCCAAAATGTGCCTAAATAATTAGTTCCTTCATCTTTGTAGAGTTGAAGAAAATACAAATGCAAAAGTAAAGCTGATTCCCTTGAGAGTTAATCACAGCCCTTTAAGGACTAGAAAAAGTATATTTAAAATTTTTATTTGAATTCTCATTTGGTGCCATTTTAACCAGGGATTCATAACAAACAAGTTGTCTTTGAGCTTGAAGATGACCACAGTCAACTACAAAAGTTTTTTCCTTATGTACATTTCCAAAACTGTGGAATATTTAGACATGGCCTCATAAGGCTAAAATCAGAATACAGGACATTTTGAGAAAATAAT
Source organism: Carollia perspicillata (assembly GCA_004027735.1). Classification (NCBI taxonomy): domain Eukaryota; kingdom Metazoa; phylum Chordata; class Mammalia; order Chiroptera; family Phyllostomidae; genus Carollia; species Carollia perspicillata. The sequence goes on along the minus strand of PVKM010009096.1, from coordinate 10,610 downwards.
TCCTTACACAATATCAAAACAAATCTTTCCACAAAAAGCTGCTGAATTTACAAGAAAAAAAATCTAGACATGTTTAATATAAATTTAATGTAATTCTATGTATATTACAAATTTTCACTTAATATAATTCATTTAAATTTGGATCATCTTTCTAAGTGATTCAATTTCTTACTACCTACACAGCCCTAGTCACTAAAATGAAAGTATGCACTTATGAAGGCAATTTGACACTTAAAAAAAGTCAAACCATTTCTTCTATTTGACACCACTTTCAAAGACTTATATATTATATGTAAATGGGGCAGGCAAAATTGATTTTAATAATTTAATGTTAGGAATGTACCTTTTCATTTTCCAAAGTACTTCCTTTTTCAATTTAAAATCAGTTAAATAAATAGAAGTTAATCCAATGCTAAAAGAAATATTTCCTAAGAAAAAAATTAGAAGACTTAATTTTATAAATTATTTTGGATAGTGAACACTCCTCTTCTTGAAAACAAAGATGGTGATGATGGTAATTTCCATTTACTATTTGTCATTTTCTATGTGTCTCTCTTGTTACTAAGTGATGGCTAAATTAAACACATAATTGTTTTTTCATTATCTCTCATTTATTAAAGTAAACAAGCCAGTGATATTTAAGGATTTTTCAGTCCTTAGGAAGTAGAACTTTAATATAACTCTGGAACAGCTGAATATTTATGCTGTATTGATACTATTATGGGTGATTTTTTACCTGTAGCTATGACTGTCACATAATGCTTGGTAAATTGATGCAGAAAGTGATGCTGCTAATGAATGAAGTGTGTGCACCTAAAACCAAAACAGCCACAATTACATTTTGTACTAACATTTCTACACAATAGTAATATCTTAAAAATCAGAAAATACTCAGGAAACTAGCAATATCATAAGACTAGATTTCCCTATGTGAGACTACTAACTGTATTTGAAAACTTTGAAAATAAGACTCATCCAACTTTTATGCATGCTCACAACAAAGCTAATTAACTCAGCTTGCTAGCAATTACCTTAAAATGCAATATGCAAAAAAAAAAAAAAAAGAAGAAGAAGAAAAGAAAACCAAAACCAAATAAGTACACTTTTCAGAGCTTTTATTTAAACGTGCTTTGTGAGCCCTGGCTGGTGTAGCTCGGTGGATTGAGTGGGGGCCTGTGAACCAAAGGATCATGGTTTGATTCCCAGTCAGGGCACATGCCTGGGTTGCAGGCCAGTTCCCAACAGGGGACACAAGAGAGGCAACCATATGTTGATGTTTCTCTCCTTAACCCTTCCTCTAAAATAAATAAATAAAATCTTTTAAAAAAGTAAATAAACTTGCTTTGTGAAATTCCCCTGGAAGAAAATAAAGACTTGATCTTATCAATAAGAATGAATTAAATGTTTACAAAATATATCAATCACTCTCTGAAATGGCTGACTTTCCAGAAGTAAATAATTTACTTAGTAGTTATGAGTAGTGCATAGTCTTGTAATTTTTAATTTAGAAACTTAAAAAATTATTAACATAATATAAAACCACACCCTAAAATGCCATACTGAATAAACATCTTCAGACTCATAAAAATCTTAAAATCTGAAGGGACTTTAGAAAAAGCTTCATACTCCTTGTAAGCCTTATCCAAATTTCTAAAAATTGGAAATGCTTACTTACAATTATATGCATTAATGCATTTCTATGTGTCTGTATTAACCTAGGAAATAATTTAGTAATCTCTGCTAAAATACTGAAATGGGTTCATTTATGCTATGGATTAGAAATCTCTAATAGGTTGATATAACCAGTAAAATCTTGGGGCCTTGAGAAGAATGTACAACCAGAGATTGAACACACTTTTCAAAAAAAAGAAATAAAAAAATGTTGGGGACATGAAATGACACTGGCCACTAGAACTAGGAAAAGCACCGTACAAAGACATTTAGGCTAGCACAGCAAAAGTCTGATCAACGCTCCAGATCCTGCCAAGCTCTCGAGGGTTTATTAGACTCTATCCATTTGTAAGCTTTCAAAACAGAGTATAGGTTTAATCTTGAGTAATCACGCTGCCAAAATTCTGATGGCCCCTAACTACTGCACAATAAACATGATCATCAGGGAAACAGTTCAAGGATACTTTTTCTGGGACTACTTCTGATCAATCATGGTTCTCTCAAAGATAGCCCTTTGTACTTGTATTTCATAATATGCTGGCATAAAGGTAAACAGTCACAAATGTCTAACTTAATGGTTCATCTAAGGGGAATGGAGGGTCTAAAGAAATAAGTGACAAGAATGCTATCTAGAGAATTAATATTATTATCAAAGGAGTATTTGCTTGTCTTAAAGGAAGACAGCTTTTCTAGAAGTAAGAAAAATACTTAATTTTAAATTACATTCATTGGACAAATAGTCCTGAACTGATCAGGAGTGAGCAGGTAGCACATAGAGCACTTTGAAACATTTCCTCCAAGTTCAAGCTGGAAGACAAGTATAACATATTTACCTTCTCAGTGTGTACAGTATCAAATGATCATGAAATCTGCATTACCTTCACATCTCCAATACTGGGGTGAGGTGGTGTTTTCATCTGAGCAATAGTGTAAAGTATATCATGGATGTGATTTTTTAAGTACAGTACAGGGTTAGCTATGACTGTTTTGGTCGATGCAATACTTGCTGAAAGCAGAGGTAGGGTAGTAGGTAATGGTAATGGAGACTGGAGCTGTTTCACTGTAGTTTCCTGGAGGTAAGAGATTATTTTTTTCAAAGTAGTTAAAATGAAGGAGAAAAAACAATGAATAGTTACCTGATAAAAATACTGATGATTAATATTTGAATGTAAGAAGTAGATTCTACTTACTCCCCCAGTCTACAAAACTTTATTGATCACCCATGAGGTGCCAGGTACTATGCTAGATACAGAAGGTAAAGATGAGTATGACATAGATGTAGTCTCGATCTTTTAAGCCTATTTCTAATTCCCAAAACTTAGGTCTAAAAAAGACCCATGTAGATTATATGTATCTGCCATCTATAAATAGTTGAATATGTTTAGATTAACTAGTAAAAGGAGCTTTATAGCTTTAACTGGAAGAGCTATTGAAATTGTTAAAATAACCAAGACTGTAAACAAAACTGAAGTTCATACCTGCTGTGATTCTTGTAATAAAAACTTGAGTTCCATCCTTACTGAGGCCAGACCGCCACCTTGGGCCCCATGAAGGCTGCAGTAACTAAGAAACACTCTCAGGAGATCCTGGTTTTTCTGCAACCACATCTTCCGTCTCTCTGCATGCTCCCGTTTAGCCTGCAACCTTCGTCTTTCTATTTGGTGGCGCTCATAGGAATGAATATCTGGTTTGTCCACCATTTCTTCCTGATCCAGAAGATCACTCTCTACTTTAGAGTAAGTTCTACTGACATACTCTTTAATAACTGTTTCATGATTACATATCTCATGCAAGGCAGCGATTTCCTTTTCGAGCCAGTTATAAAGTTGAAATCTGAGTTTTCCTCCATCTACTTCATAACCTGTAGCCAATGTTCTCAGTTCAGTCATAAGGATCTTTAAACAAGCTCTGAATTTTAGTTGTTCAGCAATCACGTCAACTTCAGTGTTACCTTCAAGACAACTGTCTTCCTGAGGTGTTAGTAACGTACTAGGGTCTGATGCTTTCTGATCTTCTTGTCTATCTTTACCCCTGGCACCTGTACTTTTCATTACTAAACCATCTGTATCTTCTTCCTCTTCTTCTAAGGCACTGTCATGATCTTCACCCCAATCCAGATTAAGAGGTTCCTCATCAATTTTTACTACTGGCTGACTCCAATCAAACTGTGATGAACTTACATTTGACCAATCAATGCCAGAACTGCTTCCGCCATCACTCAGAGTTTTTGATTCTGAATGTGTATCACCTATCTTTTTAGAAATGAATTCAGGTTGATCTTTCCTTGCAGATAAAGCAGATGATTTGGTAACTTTGGGAATTTTGGAGAGTACCTCCAAGGCTAAAACAGGACATCCAACTTTAAAATGAGCATTTGCAGTGGTAAAAAATAATTTTCTTTCTATGAGGTTAATTTTATCAACAAAGCTTTTTTCAGTTTTGAGACCTAAGGTTGCCAAAGTTCCTTCAGGGGAGGCGAGGTTTCTTCGAATAAGCAAAGGATGAGTTCGAAGGTAGTTGTAGAAACTAAACACCACGGGGTTACAAGATTTGATGATAACTATAGAAATCAAGCAGACAGAATCACAAGATATTGTGTTACTGTGTGTTTATAGTTAAAAGAATAAAATGTCAGTATTTTCTCAAAATAAAGGATACTTAAATATGAACCTAGGATAAGTTATTAAACTATGGTACATCTACATAATCAGCACAACTACATAGCTGAAACAAACAAAAAATTCCCTATGTGCTGCTATGGAGTGATGTCCAGGATGTATTAAGTAAAATAAGTTACAAAAAATGATATATTGTAAACCACCTTGTATCTGAGAAAGTGAAGAGAACATACAAACACAAATACATGCACACATACTTGTAATTTTTAAATGGAAGAAAAACATACAAAAGAATTTTTAATTGGTTCCCTAAAAAGTGAGGGGAGAATAAGGCAGAGAGGTCAGGAAAGAAGCTAGGTTTCTCTGAAAATACTTTGGTTTTATATAATGTATTTTAAAATCATGTTGATATTTTAAATAACTTTTTTAATCCTCAAAACATCTTTTATTATTTCAGTGTACATTCCTCCAGATTTTCCTTGTAACAATGCCTTCTGAAAAATTTAATCTTTATTATATTACTTCATTGCCATTTAATCCCTTTACACGCCTCTCCCCAGCAATCAATTTTTTAAAAACTTCATGTAAAAGCAAAATTAAAGAAATGATTTTGTTTATAAACTGGGTAATATTAACCACAGAGCGGAACTATAAGGTGACTTTAAAATCAGTAATTTAACTACACATCCTTAATGGGATATGTCTTAGAAACAAAAACTGCAAAAAAAGAAAAAAGCTTTAACTATTCTCAGTAATGTTGTTATGAAAAATATTTGCATTCTGAAACTACTATATGCATATTAAGTAGCAGATAATTATATTAATGTCATGAAAAATCAAGCTTTTTGTGATGAGACACAACTTTTAAATCTAAGGAAAACAACACTGTAATCTATATTTCAGTGTGAACTCATGAACTCTCAGGGAAACATATTTCTCAGCTCTATTCATCAAAATGGCCTAGAAATGATAACAAAACCAACAGCAATGAGAATTTCTGTGCCCAGGCTGCGGTCTTTAAAGTTTAATTATTCTGTATCAAAGGACCCAGGATTCTTTTGAGGAATGGGCGTTTCCAGGTCTAGGGCAGGAAATGTACAAAATGAGCCTGAAACATCTTGCCAAACTAGAAAGCAAAGAAACTATCAAGGAATAATGTCAAAATGATTCAAAAACTTGAAGAAGCTCATAGTGGTTATGGATTGGGTAATTTGAGCATCAATAACAACAAACTGCAATGGATTAAAACACGTCTATCTAAATCTGTGAGTTCAAAATACCCTTAAAAATATAAAATCTAAGTGGCCAGTTTCACAGGATGCTAGGGAACAAAACCATTATTTTGAAAACTGATAAAAATATTCCCTTCATGACACATACTACTAGACATCAGTGTAATCAAACAGTTGCTAAGAGAGATAGTACTCTAAAGAAGTATTCCAACTCAAAAGAGAGGATAAAATGACATAATTAGAACATCATTTTATAACCACTGATGAAATAAAAAACGTAGGCAATGATCATTGATGGCTGTTAACACCATAAAAAGTAAAACAAGTGGACATCACAAGTCCCCCAATGAACACAGAAATAAGAAATATTTCTGCCCAAAAGTCTGATAAAAACCTCTAGAATCTCACCTGATAATCTGTAGGAAATAGAACACAGGAAGAAGAAACATGTTAAATGACACAACAGGGACACAATCGGCAAAACCCAAAATACAAGAAACTATAGGATTAACAACCTGACTTCTTAAACAAATAAATTGCAAGGGGAGGTGAGGGAGAAAGGAGGAAAAAACTTCAGATTAAAATAGATATAGCCAATCACAATATATAGGCCTCGTTTTGTATCTTCATTCAAACAAATCAACTGTATAACATCTTATGAGACAACCAGGGAAATCCAAAAACTATGTTTAATGACTGCTAACTGAATTTCTTTACAATGGTATACGTTATGTTTTTTAAGAGTCATTTTTTAGAAATGTGTGTTGACATATTTACAGATGAAGTGATATGTCAGAATCTGCTTTAAAATGAATCTATGTTGAGAACGGGAAGGTGTGGAAAGAACAGAGTAAATATGGTTATGTTGGTGTTAGGAACCACTCTGCTTGGTTTCAGGAGTTGTAACTGCCCAACCCACCCCCCCCCCCACCGTGGCTAAGGCTGAGTGAGAGACTTCCGGACTGTGAGCAACTGAGGAAACAAAGCTTATCTCCCTGGCAAGAGCTTCTGCCATCTCTAGCCTCCAATGCTTGGTTGGTTAGTCCATGACAGGTAAGGCACCCCTGGGCGGGGGGGGGCAACCCAAGCCAGACATGATCACTTGGGTGGCCATTAAGAAGGGACTCAGGGGCTGCAGCAAAGTGAGGGCAAGACCCTCACCCCCCAGCTATTTTGACATAGCCTGAGTCCCCTTTCCATCTGGGAGAAGCTCTGGGAGAAGCACTTCCTGGCTCTAATCCACTTAAGCCTGAATCTATGATGGGAAGAGGGTGCAGCCCTCTGCCGGCTAGAGCGGGTTCCGGGGTGATCGGGCATAAGAAAGAATTCATAAAGTCCTGTGAAGTCTGCTTTTCTAAGAGTGCTCTCATTCATATGATAAAGATCTGGGCAGGAAATGAGTATGTCTCCTAAAGTTTTTTGCAACCCCCTTACCTGACAGACACTGACTCAGATTAAGCCCTCAGATTTCTTTGAAATGTTATCTGTTATTTGATCCCGGCCACCTAACATTGATTGATGAGCTTTACCTGTATTCCTGTGTGTTACGAACCTAATAAATACCATTTGAGGTAGGACTCAGGGCCCTTCTCCTTTGAGATCAGCCACCTTTCCTCCCCAAGCAGATCACGTCTTGGTAGCATTATTTTCATCCATGGCAGATGGGGGACTCTGCAGGCAGAGCCCCCCCACGTCAGTAACTATTGAAGCTAGGTGACGAAGTCACAGATTTTCATTATATTATTCATTCTTTTATACATATTTGAAATTTTCCATAATACATTTTTTAAAATTAACCTGGAAAACATTAAGAAATAAGCTGACCCTTCCTTCTATAAAAATTATCTGTGTACCTCAGATATTTATTTTTCTTCTAAATGTTTTCTTTCCTTTAAATATTAAAATATTATATTTCTTCTTTGTAAAGAAGAAAGTAAAAATGGGGTCCTAATCTCTTCCATGTTAGTTCTTTTAACATTTAAATATAAGTAATAAAAATATAAGGCTAGAAAACCTTAACTACACAAAGTACAAAACAAAAAGTAAAAACTTAACTTTCTCTACTCCTATTTCCAAAGAAACTACTGGTTAACCAGTGACGAGTAGTTTCTTCTGATTTGTTCCAAGAAACAAGAAAAGGAGAGGGAGGCCAGACACTGTGAGCGCCCGTTTGTGTGTGTGTGTGTGTGTATGTGTGTGTGTGTGAGACGCATGTATGTAAAATGCTCAGCATCTTGCTTTTTTCACTTCACAATACAGCACATATTAACACATCAGTTCCCCTCATTTTTAATGACATTGTTTCTATTCTCTGGATACACTATAATTTATTTAACTATTCTATTAAAAAATACTTAGAAGTTTCCATTATCTAAATTACTGTATTGCCAACAATCTGACAATATCCTCCAGATGCTTAAAAAAAATCTAAATTATTCAGGATAAGTAAGAATAAAGAAAGTTTAGCACCTAAGAATAAAGTTTTTCCAGGCCCATGCACTAAACCAGTATGTGTAACAGCCAAAATCTCTAGACAAGAAAAGCAAAGACAAGAATCAAAGACAAGAAAAGCTGGTTATGTAATTAAAAGGAAAGAGCTGTATAATGTCTCCGTTCAACAGATATGAAATTAGAATAGCATGGAAATTCTATTTTATAAACTTTGATCTAGCTGTAAGAGTAAAAATGTGTGTGAAGCCCTCATAGTACTACTCAAACTATGGAAACAAAATGATATATTGAAATCTAAACCATAAATGAGTAGCCTTTAGCCACACACAAAATTTTGATAATTTCTGAAAGTTGTAAAGTAAATCTGGTAATGATTTTTTTTTGTTTTGATTTAAGTGAACATTGGTCAGAAACTGTCTTCTTTTAAAAAAGAACAAGAGCCCTAGCTGGTGTGGCTCAGTGGACTGAGTGCTGACCTATGAACTGAAAGGTTACGAGTTCAATTCCCAGTCAAGGCACATGCCTGGGCTGTGGGGCCAGGTCCCCAGTAGGGGGCATGTGAGAAGCAACCACACACTGATGTTTCTTTCCCTCCCTTTCTTCCTCCCTTCCCCTCTTTAAAAATAAATACATACAATTTTTAAAAAAATAAAAGTAAAAAAAGGAAAAGGGAGTGAATACATTGAAAACAATAAAATAAAAAAGAAAAAGAGAAACTTACAAAATATCCTACCTTGATGATGATCATCCTCCTTTGGAGTTTGTTCCAATAATGTGTCCAAGGCTCGGGTGTAATCTTTCATCACCCAATAGGCAAGACTACGCAGGAAAGGATCAGGGTGTAATCTTTTGCAATCAAATCCTGAGCCATCCTTTTGGCAACCCAAAACCTTCTGATTTAGGATGGATATATAAGTTGATGAAGTCTCAAATTCAGATTCATATAAACGGGCAATAACCATGGCTAGCTGAATATCTTCCATTTTTTCAAGGCATACCTATAAATTTTAATATTAAGAAATACTTATCCAGAGACATAAAATATCCCACCAATATCCTGAGATTATCTACCATTTGCACGTCCCAGTGTAAGGAGGGGGTGCAGAGGTTGAGGGGCAGTTAAATGATTGCCTGGAAGGAGACTAGAGGAATAGGAAGAAGAGTAAGAAATCTGAACTTAGCTTCCAGCCTAGAAAAAACCTTTATAAAATAAGCATAAAACAAAGTACATCAATATCATCTCAGACTTGGCTCAAATTTCAATGAGTACCATTCATTTTTAAATTGAATGCCTATTATGACATCAATCCCTCTCAATTTTCACATGTATTGTCATATAAACATAATTATTACTATTTTAAATAAACTCCTATTTACATAGCAAGTAATATATAAAATGAATCCATATATTACATTTTACTCCAAGTTTATATTCTAATATAACTACACATCTTGAGATTTTGAGGTCCTTTAGGTAATATGAGCATCTCTCAGTCAATCAACATGTCTCTTCTTTGCCTCAGTATCTTCTAGACTAAACTTCCCATTTTTAAATTAAAAACATTTGTGTTGTTTTTTTAAAAAAGCCGTACACCTGAGATAATTTTGTAAATATGACTAACATTCAATATTAAATACTTTCACTTTGTTGGTTATTTCCTATTCCTTCTATCATGTATTATTTATAGCTCTATTTTTCCTTCACCCATTTGGATTATTCGAAATGACAGTAAGTACTCTAATAGGAAGACAGCATAAATAAATAGAAACATCTGTAACTAGGCTCTTAACCAGCTGCCAGGATTCTACATAAAAAATGCAAAGTTTTACCTGTTTACATTTATTTCCCAATATCTAGAACAACTACATTACAAAACAGTACAAATTGCGATTTTGGTTCCATATGTATGGATTACATTTAGAAGATAAAGAACATAAAGTATCTGCCTTTCTACCCCACATAAGGAGGTTGTGACCTGTATATACTTTAAATAGTTCAGAATCACAAGATGGCCAGGAAGAAGATATTCGTAACCTATTTTTGCCACTGTTTCATATATTTATACTTAACAGGCATATATTTAACTTAAAATGAAATAGCCCCTCTATAAAATTTTTCTCATGTTTCTCACTTGAATTTATTTATAATTTCCTTTTTCAGAGTGCCATTATTTAAGTTCAGTGGCTTCTATAGTTATTCTCTGTCCTTACAAATATATCACCAAAAATTACAATCTCCTCCACAACCCTTTCAGGTTTTCAATCTCTCACAAGTATCACACAGAATATTTTATTTATACCTCCATGGCATCTTTCAGTGAACCAGCTAACAAGAAAAAGGCAGCAGACTGTTCAAAGCGTTGTTTTCCAAGTAAAGAGAAAGCATTCTTTAAGGCAGCTTTACGCCATCTATCCTCATTAAAATTATGGCTGAAAAACGTTGTCATCTTTTCATCATGCTGTGACCTGGGAGCCAGAGCAGAAACATCAGTGGTTAAAAATCAAATTTTAAATATTTTGAATCCTTCATAGAATGTGTGAAAGTGAAAGATTAAAAACCTCAAACAGTGTCCATCAGTTAATGAATGGATCAAAAAACTATGGTACAGCCCTGGCTGGTGTAGCTCAGTGGATTGAG
>PVKM010009095.1:0-37604 GCA_004027735.1 Carollia perspicillata | reverse complement strand
GGTGACCACAAAAGAAAAAAAAAAAGCCGGGGAGGGGGATATTTGTGTGTGTGTGTGTGTGTGCGTGTGTGCGCGCGCGCGTGGGCGGAGGGGGGTGAAGAAAGACAAGAGCTAAGCAAACAGGAGGATCAGCTAAAGTCAATATCGTTACCTGTGGTATTGCGCCTGTAAAAACTGAAACTCTTCCTTAATCCGATCACAGGACTCGGAAATTGTAAATTTAAAGGGTTGAGCAGGCTGATGCGGTGCCTAAAGAACAACAATAAAATATTTAATTAGCCCACATCACAGGCGAGGCAGGGAGATGGAGAAAACATACCACGCGGCGCTAGCGGGGTAGGAGGGTAAGGGGGGGGGGGTACACATCGCGCAGGCAGGCAAAGCGATAAAAACTCCTCCCGCCACCCCCACTTCGCCGCGGAGACCGGCTAGGGCTGGTTTCGGGTACCCTCAGACCCCAGCTCCATCCTACCCAACCCAGAAAGAACCCCAGGAGTTCGAGACCCCGTCACCCTCACTCCCCATATGCTCGCTCCTAGGGGTTGTCGCGCCCAGCCCACTCCCTCTCCGTACCCGGAATCGAAACTGGCCCGTCGGGGGGACTCGCGCCATGGCGTCGGGCCACAGCCAGGTCAGGGGAGGGGGGGACGAGGCCGCCACCCGCTCCAGCTGGACAGCTGGCTTGATCGCTTGCTCATCGCCAGGGCCCGCGGCGAAAGGGGCCGGCGCCCCGCACTCCCGAACCGCCGCCGGACTAGCCGCGCCGCCGCCGAGGGCGCCCTCCCCGCCCCGGCGCGGAGTCGCGCCTCCCTCATCGCTCGCCCCCCCACCCCACTCCCCCGAGGAGTCGCGGCGCGGAGACGACAAACGGCTCTGCACAGCTTCCAGAAGCTTCAAAGACAACAATAAGAAAATGGCTACAACTCAACTGCCTCTCCGCAACCCCTCTCCGAGAGTGCCACCGCGCCCGGGGGAGGGGGGTGAAGGGACAGGGGAGGAAGAGGTGGCAGAAGGTTCCCTGAGCCGGGCGCGCGATGCCAGCCGCCCTCCACACCCCTGCGGGCAAAGACACACACAACTCCGTGCGCAGGGGCGACGCGGGGAATCCCCCGGCGAGCCCGCGCCCCGCCGCCCGCACTCACCGGGTGTCTGGTCTGCGGGTACATCTTGCTCAGGTCGCGAATCATCCAAACCGATTTAGTTGGCTGCGCTGGGCAGAGGCGCGCGGCTCATTGGCTTTAATGGCCCGGAGGAGGAGGCAGCGGCGGCTGCAGGCGGCCGGGTCCGAGGAGCGGCTCGGGCGGTCCCGGCCCCCGCCGGGTCTCGCGTGACGCGGGCGGCAAGAACGAGCGGCGAAGGCGGCAGCAACTGGGTGCGGACCGGCGGCCGGGCCGCTCCGCATTCCCTGCGGGCTTCAATGGCCCGCCGCGGTCATTGTCCGGCGCCCGTCTCTCACGGCAACGCTCCGACGTTTGCTCCGCCGAGGCGCTCCAGCCGAGCCCCGCGCCGCAGCCGCGCTGCTCACTCGGGCCGGGAAAGTGCGAGCTCCGCGCCCCAGCACCCGCCGACAGCGCCGCCCGCCTGCTCGCTCGCTCGGCGTCCCACTCCAAACTTTTTTTATTTGTCTTTTAATTGGTTGTTATTCCTCCGAATGAATGATCTCTGTCTTCTTTCCTAAAAGCAAACACAAACTCCTTTGGTTCGGAAGAGGTCTCGGCGGTGCTTTTTGGTTTCTCTGGAGATTTTTTTCACTTCACAGCAACGATCTTTTAAAAGGCACCTTTTAGCTTCTTTTACCACATCTCATTTCCTTATTTTTCTTCCTTCCTGTTTTCTTGGCTTTTTTTTTAACCCCAAATTAAAAGGGATTATAAAAATAAGAGTGAAAGGCTTGCGGCTTTTTTTTTAATTCTCTCTCCTTTCAAACTCTGCGAACACCACCTCAAAATAATATACAAGTGTGTGAGAGAGGGGGAAGACAACAGCCAACAGCCCAAACACCCGCTCAGAACAGCTCCAACAACACGCTCTGTGTAGGTGACTTCTTTGACCAAATTTAGCATCAGCTAATCATTAACATTCTGATACATATTCACAACCGTTCGTGGAGGGACCGCGGGGCATCCCGGGAGATGTAGTGCGGCCCCTGGCTAGCGTAGCTGAGGATTCGGCCAGATTGACTACAACCACCGGCCCGCCACGCGACAGCCCTGGGGCGCTCTCCAAGCGCCCCGCCCACCCTCGGCGCAGTCGGCGTCTACAGCAACCAATCAGAGATGGCTGAACATTAATCGCCGTTCTGTGTTCCTGCCCATCATTTCTCTACTGACAAATGGTAAGCCAGAGGGGTGGAGCCGGCCGGGCTGGAACCCACGTGGGGGCCGGGCGTCGATGGCATTTCAGACCAATGAACAGAACGGAATGGGGTTCGCGGAGGCGGAGCGGAGATGGCCCGCCCAAGGCTTTGCAGCGCCCTGGCTGACGTTCCTTAGCGCGAGCGTTCGAACCCGGCAAACATTTGTTCAGCTGTCAATCAAAGTAACGTGGGCCTGGGAGAAGTGGCAGTGGCTGCTGGGCTGTTCCTGCTGTTGCTGCTGCCCTGGTTGCATCTTCAGAACTGGGTGTTGGTGGCTGTGGTGGCGGCAAAATAAAGAGGGTGGAAGGGGCGGTGAGATTGGAGGCTAGTTTCATCCTCCTACCCGCCCCCCTCCAACCCAAACACCTCGGCCCCACGCTCCGCGGCCGTGCCAAGAATGCGGACTAATTAGGGTCCAATGTCTCCTTAAAGAGACAAGCTCGGCCTTGTGTAACGCGCCGAAACCCCTGTTGAGACAAGAGAGGGAGGATCTGGACGTTCCCACTTCGTTCGGTTCACATCAATTTTACGCGCCGCTGGAGCCGGCATAATTTTCCATGTGAAGGCGGACCCAGTTCTGGTTTAGAGCCGGGGTCCAAGCTGCAAGACGCTGACCGGGGCGGGTGGAGGAGGACGCGGGCGGTGAGGGTTGTCCCTCCTAGTCCCGAGGGGGGGGGGGGCTGTGATTGCCGCTTAACCCCGAAGCGGAGCCGTCTTCCTCTAGCAACTCTGCAAGGAAGTGCCCCAGGATGTAGCGCCGGGGGCTCACTGGGGCATAACCGTAGTTTCAGAGGGAAGCTGGAGGTCTGGGGCAGGGGTCGCCCGATTCCAAAAGAAACTTTATCGAGGGGACCATCCGCACCCCGCAGACTTAGCCGGCGCTAAAGCAGTGTCCATTGAGTGCTAGTCCCGACACTGGGAAGAAAAGCCTGCGCGCCCTGAGATGTTCCTCCCCCTGCTCAAAAGGAAAAAGATTGCCCCTCTTCTTCTCGCTTTTTGAAGGAACGAGACAAGTTTGTCGCGGATGAAACGGACAGGAGGCCACGCGTGCCAAGAAAGACGGAGGGTCGACCACCCCGAGGAAAGGGCTGGGAAGGTGGGGGTGGTTAGGAGGCAGAGGCTAGGGGAGGAGACATAGGGGCGCGTTGGAGGAGGGGCATCCTTAGGGAAGGAGGTGAGGGGAGACTGGTGGAAAAAAAGGGGACCAGGGGCCTTCACCCTTAGTCCTCATCCAGCTGCGGCAGCTCCTTGGATTTAAGGGAAGTTCTTCAGCTCTCAGCCTTTCCTAGTGAGCCTCTAACCTTTGGATGAGGGGAGAATTTGGGAAAAAACAAGTCGGGGGTTGGCTAATTTAAAGATCTGGGCTTTGGACGTTAATTTCTTTGCCTACTTTACCTGGAGACGTGGGCGGAGATGGTTCGTCATTGGTGTAAAAGCATTTGTCTTAATGATATTCCTCGCTGCAGATCAAACAATGACTTAAAATCCAACCTCGCACATTGTGTGAGCCTCTTTCTGTGTTGTGTACTATGGAGGACTGAAGCAGAGGGCTATGGTGGTCTTCAACATCCTCCAATTTTTTTTTCCTGAAATCCTGGAACTAAAGGTCACATAATGTTTCAGTTAAGCAAATATCACCTCCATCCCCAAAATATGAGATGGAGGACCCCTTGGGCAGTTTACTTAAATTTCTTTGTTCAGTACCCAACACATGGCAATTGGACACTTGAAATGTGGCCAGTCCCAAATGAAATGTGCTGTTAAGTACACATACATGGATTTTGAAGAGTTAGTATAAAAATAGGAAAGTGAAATAGCTCTAGAATTTATGATTGCATGTTGAAATTCTAATTTAATTTTAATGTAACTGCTTGAAATATATTACTAAAATTAACATTGTCTATTTCTTTTTACTTGTTTAACCCAGATACTGGGAAATTTTAAATTACTTTATGTGGGTCACATATTTCCATTGGACAGCACTGTTTTGAAACCTTCACAAGAAACAAAAATTAGAAGACCCGAATGATATCATTTCTACACTAGGACAGTGAATTTTCTAAAAACACCAGCAAAGACCATGTTTTATTTTACAGTTAGTAATTCGTTCCCATTGGAGATTTTCAATAGTTTGTTAAATAACCCACAGTGCCTCTGTAGGAAGTCACATGTTATCTGTTCTAGCAAGAATCTTAAGTTCCATGAGAAGGACCTGGTTCTAGAATGTTGTTTGGCACAAAGTTGGCACTCAGTAAATATCTGTTGATGGTATTCTGAGTAAACACCACGTTGTGTCAATGTAGAAAGCTTCCTCATCATTTGGGCCATACTTCTTGAAATTCTCTGCAGTCATTTCCCAGTACAGGGAATGAGAATCCCAATAACAGAACTCAAAGAGCTATTGAAAGTCAGCGGACAAAGCAACTTTGCTTTGCTCTATTAGGAAAACTTTGCTCTATTAGGAAATATCAAAGAGCTTGCAGTGGGATCATTTTTCCTAAACTCTCCTGATAATTTGTGTCAACAGAAGAATGGCTAGAGAAATTAGGATGTTTCTGTATCTTTTAAAATAGAGTTCAAGATACAGCACTTGGATTTGTTTCACATTTTGCCTACAAGGCAGATCTACATGATTCACTATGATGTCTCAGAAAGATGCCAGGTGAAGCAACCTATGGCTCAGCCTGGGCCCAGACACAAAGTGGAGCTCATGGCTGCATTTGTCTCTTCTTTCTGCTTATGCTTCACTCATTGTGCTTCTCACAAACTGTTGAGCCAACATATGAAGTCAGTCGGTGTCTTGTTTTATCTCTTCCATACAGTGGGGAGCTTTACAACAGCATTCATATTGGAAGCTAGGCCTGAAGGTTCCAATCACAAAGTGATTACCCAAGCAAGCACATTGTTTTTACTTAGGTTGTATGTTATGCATCATTTATTCTTTCATCAAATATTTATTGAGCACATAATGTACATGCCAGAATAAGGGAATTTAGGCTATTTTTATTTACTGTCTCTCAGTTCCAATGCATCCTCTTTGCCTGCTGTGTGAAAATGGATCTGGGCCTTTTAAAGCTTCCTTTGCCAACCGTTACTAAGCTTTGTCAATAGAGGGCATTGGAGAGACACTGCAACAGGAAAGGGTTTTGCCTCCTGGTTCAGACACACAGGCTAAGCAGGTTCCTACAGCACAGGTGGCAATCAGTAGCAGCCAGTAGCATCCTTAAGAGGTTTTTGAGCTGAGTACCTTTGATGAGAAATCTCCCTGAATAGCTTTCCTGGTACTCCAGAAGATGGATTTCCAGTAAGTTCTGGAGTGTGGATT
The DNA here is from genome assembly GCA_004027735.1 of Carollia perspicillata. Taxonomy (NCBI): domain Eukaryota; kingdom Metazoa; phylum Chordata; class Mammalia; order Chiroptera; family Phyllostomidae; genus Carollia; species Carollia perspicillata. Next base: position 31,923 of record PVKM010009095.1, on the reverse strand, counting down.
TCTGATAAGTTTCTGAAGGCCAATTTCCAGCCAGATCCACCTGCTCCAGCTGGTTGTCCTCTCAAACAAGGTGTGGATTTCAGCCATAACGGTGTGCCCATCTTGGGGACACTCTTGAGTCCTCTATATCAGCCATTAGGGTAGCAGCTGCTCTTTATATCTGCCATTTCTATATTCTTTAAGGTTCTTTTTACCTCTCACTCACCAATCCCTCTTTATTTCCATTTCCTGGTATAGTTAATATTGGGTTGGCCAAAAATTCCATTTAGTTTTTCTGTAAAATAATAGACACAATTTTCATTTTCACCAATAACTTTATTGATTTGGACATTTTGAGTATGTCAGCTCTCTCCTGCTATTGACTTCTGGTGGGTAGAGGCCACAGATGTTGCTAAACATCTTCCAATGCATAAGACAGCCCCACAGCAAAGAACTATTTGGCCACAATGTCAATGGTATGAAGAAGCTTCACAAACCATTTTCACCACATTCAATTAGTCACAGTATCTTCTCCATACACTGCACAAATCTTTTGTTTTTGCATTTCAGTTGTGTTTCTAACTTCCTTGAAATAATAAAGCATAATAAATGTTGCATATTTTCTTCTACTGTCAATATTAAAATGGCTTCACTAACATTCACAAAATTTGATTTTTTTAAAATTCAGGCTGATATGACAGTTGTCATGATACAATCTAACAAAATTGTTTAGACTGAAGCTAAGAACTACTAGAGCCATCATACAGAAAAAAACTAAACGAACTTTTTGGCCAACCCAATAATTCTGTATACTGAACTTTCCTTACTCAAATTGTTGTGTGCCTTTTCTCCTAATTAAACTCAGACTGATACAGTAAGTGGCATAAGCAAAGTCTCTTCCCTGCTGGGCTTACATTCTGATCAAGGGATGTAGACAAACAATCTGTCTACAAGCTGCAGCATAATAGGAAGATGGCAGTAGGTGCTATGAAGAGGAAACAAAACAGGGTAGGGGGATTGGAGTAATAAGTGGTAGAATTCATACAGATGGTAGCTTCCCTGAGAAGCCAACTTCCCTAAGGCTTCTCAGGGAAGTTGACATTAAGCAGAGGCCTGAACACCAAGAAAGAGCCACTTAGGCAGAGATCACTGAGAAGCAAGTACCAGGTGGATGCAAAGACCCCATCTAGGGAAGTGTTGGTAAATGTGAGAATTTTTAAGACTCGTGTGCCAGAGTAAAAATAGTATGAGGTCAATTCATGGCCACATCTATGGGTCCAGATCACGTGGAACTTCTCATACCTGATAAAGGCATTTGTTTTCTATTCTGAGTGTAATGGAAAGCTGTTGTTGAAGAGGAAGGATTGTAAGCAGGGAGTGGCAGGATCATTATAAATATTTATGTGGTTTCTGAGCGCCCTTACTCCCTCTTGGCCTGAGATTAAGAAACACCCTTTTCCATATTAAACAATAACTATTATTTTTATTTGGGGCAGCTGGTGAAGACTATGGAGGCACACATCCCTTTGACACTGACACTACCTACCCCACTAATGAGTGATGGGTACATTGTAACTTGAATAGAGGCCACCCATGCAATTCAGAAATGTTGAGCTCTGCTTGGAATATACACTAGAACAGCAATGATTGTAGAGAACCAGGGACATGATCCACTTCTAGATAAGCAATTGACTTGCTCAATAATTGATTTGACACCACCCTCCCTTTTATGAGAAGATGCACATAACTGTATAATATAATTCTTATTTTAAAAGACTTAGTGCATCAATGTCAGTGAGAGTGCCAAATTTCTGAACTTGTCAGTTAGGCAGAGCCTTATTTTTGCCAGCAGCCTCTGTGTTTAGTGGTAGGGATTGCCAAGCTGTCTTTTCATTGGAATAGCCCTTTTTAACTTGATGGACAGAAGGCAAGTGGACACCTATTGCTTGTTATTGAGTAGGGGCACTTGGCTTGGGTGGACAAATTTGCATAGGAACTAAGGAGGTTTCTGGATGAAAAGAACTCTCCTTATTTAAATGCTACGTTGTTTGAATCCTTTGAGATGGTCCCTAATTAAGTTTGCTGGCACGAAGGAACACTGAGGCCTTTTCCTACTCTCCCATGGGTTGGGGTGCAGACAAGGTGGGGTGTAGAGAATTGTCTAGACCTTACCATGAAGTCAACAGAAGAATGGATCTGTTGACCAGATTCAGCATCAGTAGCTACAGGCAGGGAGTTGTGGGCCTTTCTCATTCTGAAAACTCTTGGTTCAAAATAAGCATCGACTTTTGAGGTTACTCATCCTCACACAAGTGGGGTGCTTTGGGAATAATGGCTGAGTGTGTAAGGATGATAATAGTCTGGATAGGACCCCTGTCTTCAGTGGTCACACCTTAGGTCATCAATCATCCTGAGTGTCTGAGAGGAATCCAGGACTTCTTGCTAGACTGAACAATTGATTGTCGATATCTTAAGGCATCCGTGAAATTATTTATACTCCAAGCTGATAAACCAACCTGTATTTAAGAAATACACTATGAAAAATAACCCTTCTGTTTGAGAAAAACTCATGTTATCTTTACTTTCCTTGGATCTAGAAGGGACCTTTAAGAGATTGTTCTTTTCCATTCTCCTGCCTTTAAGTAAACAAGGCAGTATTATTCCTACTTTGAAGGTTAATCAACTGAGGCTCAGAAAGAAGTTACCTGCCCTAGGTGATATAGCTTGTTAAGTACTGAAGCAGAGATAAGAACTTCCGTCTTCTACCTCCTTACTTCATCCCTGTATAAAACCCGAGTTCTACAAGAGGGTATTCAATCAAGTATGCAATGTAAACACTACCCAACTCACCTGTATGCTTTACTCCTTTTCAAGGAGATATTTTATTGCTTAAATGGGGGTGAAGGATGAATCAGGGAGATGACTGTTGTTGCAGCTGCCACTGGGCAAAAGCTGGACCTGAGGGTTCCCAAGGCCAGTCTCCGATGTGGGAGTCTCTGAAGGTGTGATAAGCTCATTTCAAGAGAAATGAATAGGGCTTAAGCTTCAGTCTTTTACTTTACAGAACCAGCAGGGTTCACACCTATTCAGCTGCTCTCTCCATGCCTTCACTCAGGCTCCCACTCCTGCTAACTATCACAACAGCCTGCAGGGCAGATATTACAGGAGACAAACTGTGTATTTACTTTCTGAAGTAGGTGGCGTGGGGATGGAGTATGTATAGTAAAGAATAACTGGATACCACTGCTTTGTGCAAGAAAATTCATATAAGCCCAGTATTATTTTCCCTGGAACTGGGGCTCAATTCATAATCTACCATGGTCTGGTTAACTTGAGTTAGTCCCTTTAACCTTTCTGATTTCATTCATACAGTGTCTCACTTATACCGAAAATATGATCTCCAAACCCATCTTCCCTAAAGGCAAATACTTGCAGCTCTAAAAACATTTCATTTTATCATCGGAGAGTTGCATTGGTCGTAGAGAATGGATTTTGATTCAAGGTCATCTGCTCAGCTCGACCACTCCCCCACCCTTTTTTAACACCTCCAAAGAAATGAACTTCTGCAATGAACATTATTTGGGGAAAGTGGAAGCAGACACATTTTGTTGAAAATTGATTAGTTGTCTTATAAAATGATCAAAACTGAAAGGATCTACAGTCGTGGTGCTAGTATGTGGATTCCTACTGCTATAATTTAATTCAGGACTTGTCCTCAATATTATGTAGCTTGGAACAATTCTGGTTAATCACATGACTTCCTTTAATAGAAATCCTTGTAAAATAGTGTGAATGAGCAATCACTCACAGTATAATATCTAGTCCAGTGCACTACTACTTTTAGAAAAGGCTATAATATTCTGGGAAATTTTCATTCATGGAGTAATGCCCTGCTTCCACTGCTTGATTTTATATAGAACAATATTTGAATGCTTTCATTGCAGATTTTTATTAAATATGTCCACAAAAACACTGCTTGATACCTTATGTCTATATGGACCATGAGTGTTTATGTAGTGCTGTCACATATTATTACATCTGGTAAAATGTATAGGCACCAAGAAATGGGAAGGATGAGTATTAAAATACCCATTTTATAGACTAGGAAACTAATGTCCAGAGAAACCAATGGCCTCTTCAAATTTGTACAACTAGTTAGCAAGCAAGTTGGAAATCAAAGTTGGGCTTTCAGATTCCACTTCTTTCCACTACACTACAGCTTCCTTTTAATGACTTACATCAATTATAATACTTTGTGCTTTACAAAAGTGTTTCCAGGTGCCTTTTCCTTCCTTACAAACTCTGTTAGGTCGGGAGAGCAAGTACTGCAACCAGCTTACAAATGTGAAGCTGTAGTTCAGAGAAAGGTTACTGACCTGACTCATGTGTATACATACAGGTACACATCAACTCTACAATGCATATTTATATGTATGGCCATATATAATAATAATAACAACTAACATCCCAATATATGTAGTCAGAAATTATATAGAAAAGTATTATCAGTATAACCCATATGTCAGCTCATTGGATGCCCTCATCTCCCAGCCTGCTGGATTCCTTGCTCTTACAGCTCTCAACAGGAATGATTCATCACCAACCCATGTTCAGTCAGTTACCCAATATCCTTCTCCATAGCTCCAGGGATTCTGAATCATCACTGGCTGTGATCTCTTGCTTCTGATGAAAGCTTGATCTCCACTCTATGCCTCCTGCTCATCTGTCTCTTTTCTATACCAGGCTACCCTTCAGGACATTCTTTATTCTTCTAAAGTACCCTTGACACAACGTGTGTGTGATGCACACTTTTACCGAAGGTTTGGATGATGGAGGGAGTTAGCAACTCAGAAGGGCAAACAAATGACAGTAGACTATTAACCATCCCTGTCCCTTGCTTATCTGAGTCCTCTTGAACTGCTCCAGCTTAGACAGCATCCAGCTTTTCTTCGTCTAGCAACTCTCCTTGTTTCATCTCCCCTCATTTCAGAGGAAGCGTCCCACTAGCATGGTTGGCATACCTCTTCCTGTACAGTTACTACTGTGCAGCTTTTTTGTAGCTTAGGGTTGACTTCTGAATCTGACAAACTTTTGCCAACACCTAGCTATATATGAAAGAAAAACGCAGAAACAACTCACTTATTCTCCATTCTCAATTTGCAATCCAAATCAAGATATTATAAATAATTTATCCAGTTTTTATAATTTAAAAAGAAATTAAGGATTTTAAAAGTGAAGCCGTGCTGGAAATAATCTTATAATCTCCAGGAATGGCGTTCATCAAGGATTTAAATAGCAGCATAGACTAGTTTTCCTTTGCGGGCTTAAGAAATTTGGCACTTACGCTTTCTTGAAAGGAAACGGTTTGTTTTTAAGTCCTTGGAGGATTTCATAGTCTTTGAAAACTGTAAGATATATAATTAATCATGTGGAAAATGATTTATTATGATGGTAATTGTCATGTATACGTATAATTTAATAAGACACTGAAATGTAAAATAAAGAATTGTCAAATACTTATTGCAAATTGTATTTAGAGTCCTTTTTATAACACGGAGATTTCTATGCAGCAACCAATGTTCCCTAACAATTTGCTCCCCAAACAGCAAACCTGGGAATCATGTTGTAGAAATTAGACGTAGAAATCTACTCTAAGCTATAAAAACGCTACATAGTAATAACTGTACTGGCAAAAGGTACGCGAACTGTACGTTTTCTATCTGTTCTAGAATGTTTACAATAGCCTAATACAAACAACCATATTTAACACTGAGCTTTTGAAAGTTTGCTTTTTGTTGAATGAAGTATGTTAGTCACATACGTTTTTGAATTATTTATGCAATGCTTAGGAAAATTTATCATCAGAGTTGCATCAAAGTAAGTTTAATTAAATTTTTATTATCTGTAAAGCTACTGCATGCACAACTAGAACTTTACTAATTACTAAAACCAAGTATATTGAAGTCATAGCTTGCAGAGGAAGAATTGCCAAATAAAGTACTATCTAGTCAATTCAACTGGAAATTTAAATAGTAGTAAGAAAGGGATATGTAATTTTGTTTCCAACATTTTGAGTATCAAGTCTCAGGGTGGCAGAAAGCCTCTGATTTGTATTATGAACTTCGACTCACAGCTTTCTGTTATAGCCCAGGGATGACTTGTATTAATTCCACAGCAGGTTGGTTATATGTAATCACCCCATGGTTGCTAGCATTTACTGAGTGCACCAAACATGTCACATAAATGATCGCATATAATATAATGCATTAATCTCCATCTCAGCTCCATTGTAAAGGTGACTCCGTGGACTCTTGGACAGGTTCCCCAACTTGTATACACTTCCCAACCTGCAAATTGAAGAGTAAGATTTAAACGCAGGACAGTTTTACCCTAAAAGATCTTTTGTTTTGTTTTTGTTTTCAGGAAGTAAGTTGTGGTTAATGACACTGTTTATGTATCCCTCTGTGCCCTGGGATCTTCTTTAGAAGGAGTTTGATAGGAACCAGTGAGTCAACAAATGGTCGCTAAATTTACCTTTCCTCCATTGACAAGATTAAAGCCTAAACCCGATCGTTTGCATGTTCTGAGGAATAATCAAACGACCCATTGTCTAAGCCCATCTTTTTATTTTTTAATGCTCAGCAGAGCAATTAGTGTCCGTGAGATTAGTGTTTAAACTGTAGAACTAGGAACCATACTCAAGTAACTGTCCAGAGCTTCTTGTCAACGTGCTACCCTGGAATTTGGAAATATTTTCCAAGTTTCAGCATGGCAACATGCAAACCATCTAATCACAAAGAAAGTTATCAGGCATGGGGAGACACACACACACACACACACACCTATGAGTATCAACATTTGATTTCATAGATACTTTCCTACACTCTGATGACTGTGTCCTCAAATGTTTAAACAGAAGAAAACTGATAACACTTAACAATATAGCTTGATTAGCTATATTTGTTATATTTAGACCAATAAACAGTGTTCTAATGTACTTGTTTTGATTAGATGAAAAATAAGTAAAGCAAGAACAAGGCACTGTATTGTTTGAGAATAAGATCCTTGACACATTTTAGGTTGACTGTTTTATAAAGATCCTTTTTTCCTCAGGAAGTTTCACTCAAGATAGTAGTCTAATGTGAAAAAAAATGTAAAAAGGGCTAGAAAAAGAATAGCATAACAATAACCATTTTTTGCTAACAAACTTAGATTTATGAGCACTATGAATGTAAGAAAAATCAAAATCAGTGAATTCCAGCGTTTGTTTTCTGAAACGCTGCTGAATACATTGTCCGGATTGTACCACGGAAGGCTGAAAGCAAAACACGGGTGGGTCTATCAAACAATCCCGGACTCTGTTTATAACAACTGAAGCTGGGCCTTTCATATCGCAGTCCCATCAGAAAGGGGATGGGGGAGGAAGAGATAAGCCCATCAGTGAAATAGTAGCCTTTAACAACAACCAGTCACTTCCTGCAATCAAAACCATGCTAGCATGTGGCTTGTTCAAATAAAAATTACTGGACTGGAGCCAAACAAGGAAAAAGTAATTGATAATGTGGTTTTTCAGAAACCATCCGTCCATCAAATGTGTCAGTCCTTCATAATACTTTATTTCCCTTCTGAACAAAGATCTTTAAAATTCATTGTGTGCACTTAAAAACAAAGTGTCCTTGTGCTGGTTTATAAAGATTCTCTTTTAGTTTGGGTTTGTTTTGTTATTTGATTACATTCCCTCCCATCCTGCATTTTTTTCTTTGCAGATAGTTGCTGGAAATTTCTGCCATTCTAAAACAAAGCATCTTTGTGCTGTATCAGCTTGCATTTTCCTTGGATTGTATTTGGATGATGCCTTTTCACTGACTTCAGCACTGGAGTATTGTAGCCATAGCTTTAGTAAGTAGACTGTAACAAACAGATTCACTGACCCTTTTTGTGTGTTGCATCCTATTAACCTGCTGGTGGGAAATGCTACTCAGAGTAAGGCACAGGAGCGCCTGCAAACAGAAAGAAAAACCTGATAAGGAAATACTGGATCATGCACCAAGAGAAAGCCTTTAACAGTTTATAAGTATATACACACAAATATATGCATATGTGTGTATATATACATATACATATACATATATACACACAGATATATATATGCAATATGTGTGTGTGTGTATATATACATACAGGGTGGGGCAAAATTAGGTTTACAGTTGTTTGTATGGGAAATAATACAATAATTAATAACAACACAAGAATAAACTCTATTTTGCATACTCACAGCTGTAAACCTGCTTTTGCCACACCTTGTATATGCAAGTTCCACCTCCAATAATCCCCCCCAATATACGTGACTATCTTTTAACTAAAACATTTCATTCCTTTTAGGATCCTGAAGATTAGTTTGCAAGACTGATAATAGTTTAGCTTCTATCAAAATCCAAAAGAAACGTCTGTGATGTGAATTTCAGCAACATTCACTCACTTCCGCTCTTGATGCCGTCCATATTGAAGTCAAACATACTAGAGATAAGGTGCTACGTCACACAATTTTGCCCTGAAATATGGTAAAGATCACAATTTAAAATGCACATTTACAGAAATATGGTCGTTTCCTAGAAATTATATTGTTAATGATGGTTATATGATTAAAACACTACAACTAAAAATAGAAGAAATAATGAGGTAAACAATGAGGTAAAGAAAAAATATGAAGGAAAAAGTGTGATTCTGTAAGTTTTTCACTTTTGTTAACTACCAATTTACAAGTCAAGGCAATCATATTATGATGTCTTTTGTATACTTCTGGTACAATCAACTGTTGACCTGCCCATTACTCTAAGTTTATATTAAGATTTTGTCATCAGTGCCAAAATACAGGCAAGCCAGGAGCAAGGCCTTTACAGATAATTAATAAATAATAATACAAGGAGAACCATCCCTCTTACTTCACCAGGAATCTCAATCCTGTTAATCTAAGAGCCTGTGAGAGATAGACCATCATTCAACTATGCGTAAATTAGCAAATTCCGATTCTATGGCCTATATTTTAGTATCAACAGTGTTTTAATTGAACCAAAGGATACTGTCATTATTAATATTGTTTCTACATCTTAATAGTATTACTTGATCCTAGTTAAGAAAGAAGCAGATGCTATGGGTGGAGTATCAGCTTTTGATAGTCACAGAAGTATCAGAATTGGAACACGCCATTGTCTGCTCGCCAATGGGTGCCACGAAGAAAAAGCCTCAGCAGCAGCACAAACCCTCTACATTACAAGTCCTGCCCCTGGAATTTCTCCTGTGGCCTCCACCAAAATAATAGTGTTAAAAAGTCACATTTATGTAAGATAAAAATAACAATTTTCATATGTAATCTCTATTCTGCCTATGAGATACTCAAAGTAAAATTGCAACAACAACAAAATCACTCACTGCTTATCTGAAGATTGCGACACACAGAAATACAAACTTGCATAGGCTCCAGGGTTATTTTGGTGGGAGAGTTATTATCAACTTGAAAATGGCGAAGAGGTCAGCTACTAAGTCAACATCCACGGTTGAGTCCCTTAAAAATTAGCTCTAATTTTCTTTTTATGGGAAATTGCCAAGAAAGTCGATGATACAAATTCTGCCGTCAGAGGTACTCACACAAAAGGGCTATGGGAACCAGTAAAAATATTTTGTATCCTTGTTTTTCTGCTAGAACTTACCGCCGATTTCGTCCATTTCTCCATGCTAGGCCTTGTGGGGAGAGGAAAATAACACAAGATAATTTTCTCTGGTAATGTTTTAATGTGCTTTGATTTTTGTTTGTTTGCTTGATATTTTCTTAAACTGAGCTCCTCCCTATTCTGCCAGAGGCATCCCAAAACATGTTTCCTAGAAGCTTAGGATTCTTATATAAATGGTTTTAACAGAATTTTGTCACAAGTAAGTGTAGTCTTGAAAGCCAGGTCTTGTTGAAACAGAAAGGACTTTCCAAATTCCTCTTGTCATCGTGTCAAGAGCTGGGCACGGCTGAAGAGCTGAGTTTCTCCCTTGGGGAAGGGAAGCTAGGTGGTGAAGCCTGCTGCCCTGGGGTAGCAGCAGGACGCAATGGCAAGAAACAAAAAGCCCAAAGCTCATTCCTTTTGGCCTGAGGGATCGTGCAGAGAAAAAAGTGAGAGAGGAAGGTTATTAGTGGTCAGGCCTACAGCTCCATCTTTCTTCTTGAGTCCGACTTGAGGTGGACAGGACCACGCATTACAGAAGTCATCCTCTGATCTAATGTGCTCGTGTTTTCACACATTTACATCCCGGAAGCCAGGATTCATCGGGATGTGTCATAGTTTCCTAGGCACTGTTATATTCTTTTTTAGCAATATAAAAAACAATGTTATGCCTTAAAATCAGAGGCATCTTTGAGTCAATGACCTGTAGTATGTTGAGGAAAAAGGCGAAGAGGGTACCTCTGCCATCGTTTCCACTTGGGCATCCACGAAGTCAGAGCCTCGTAGACTGCCCTCAGAAACCAAAAGTGGCCACAGCAAAGTCAACCCACAGACACCCCCACGGGAGGCGGAGGACAGACCTCCTGTACCACTCTCTGCTGCTGCATGGCACGAATGAGACCCAGAAGAGTGAAGGAGAGTCTGGAAAATTAGGGAGGGTCTGACAGGAACATTCTAGAAGGAGGACAGTCACTGCGTTAGGGGCAGCAATTGAGGATAGCCAGGAGGCTGGTTGGTCCCAGACCTAGTGGTAGTTCTCAGCACCAGCAAGGATGAACACAGGAGTAACTCACCAGGGGAATGCCCAGTTCTGGACCAAGCTGAAAGAGAAAACTGACCATTCATTTCACTAGCCCCAGATGACAGGATCAGTTCCCAGAAGAATCTTCTGGAAAGAGAGCCACTAACCCTTTGTTGTCATTAGTTCCTGGGCAGCCCAGGCCATCCGCTCTGGAGCAGACCCAGGAGGACTCTGGGTGGACTTCGCTGATGGGAGGACGCTGTCACCCCACTGCCACCCCAAAGCCAGAGAAGTCTCACTTTGTCCTGTGGACACAGCAGACATCTTGGGAAAACAGGGAGAGGAAGCAGAAATTTAAAAGTGGAACATTGCTTCCAAAATAGATGGAGCATTTAGGGAGAGAACGTGTAAAAATTAATAAAGAGGATGAAATTTTATGGCTTCTTAAAATAAATTAGTTTTTTTCTTGATAAATGCTTAGTTAGGCATTTATAAAGGGAGTCAGTTTCTATCGACATCTGATTTGTACTATAAGTGAAAATGTGACTCCAGGATCCCAGAATAATGAAGAGGCTACCCTCAAAAAGTCTTGAATCTAAAGAGTCATAATATGAGAACCTATAACATAAGGTACCCATTAACCCAGGAACCTATGAGAGATAGACCATCTTTCAACTATGTGTAAATTAGCAAATTGTGATTCTATGGCCTGTATGTTAGCATTAATGGTGTTTTAATTGAACCAAAGGATACTGTCATTATTAACAATGTGTCTGCATCTTAATAGTATTACTTCATCCCAGTTAAGAAAGAAACAGATGCTATGGGTGGAGTATCAGCTTTTGATAGTAACATGTGAACACAGAAGTATCAGAATTGGAACAAATCATTGTCTGCTTGCCAATTGGCCTTTTCAAGATATAATACAAAATAGTAAAAGAAAAAATGAGCAGATGTCAGGGACATACGGAGAAGTGCATTTTGAGGGCCTGACAAAACAAGCACAGACTTTGTTGGAGAAGGTAAACAGGATTGGGAGAGGGAGAGAAATGGCACCATGGTCCTTCTTGGACGTGTCAGCTGAGTAATTTGCTGCTGGTATCTTAACTCCTCACCTGTGCCCCAACCAATGCCTATGGTTCAGGCAGAGGAAGGCAGTGGGCACCACCCACTCTTGCTCTGGAGTTGACTACCAGGGTCTCCCCAACCTCAGCAGGGTGTCATCAGCTACAGGGAAATGCTTCCCTGGGTGCCAGATATAATCCGCTTTATTCTTCTGCAGTCCAGCTCTCTGGATTCTTAGAGCCCTCTGGCAGCCCTAAAAGGTGGGGGGTGTTGCATGAACAGAGTATCTACCAAGTGGATGCACTGCTCTGTCACAATGAGAGAGAATACATTGAACATCCCTTTTAATGCAAATGAGTCCCCTCTTTAGAAAGCTGAGCTTATTGACTAAAGACCATTATCACGGTGAGACCCAATGAGAGAAAGCAGTTAAACATGCTCTTTTTCCCTTTTGTGTTTATAGCTGCCCAGAAATGAACATCAATATTTAAATGTCTGAATTATCTTAGGCTTGTAAAAAACCAATTAGCCATTCCCTGGGCTCAGTGTTTGGGGCCTCCTCAGGGCAGAGTGTGGGACTGTTTAGTTCTTGCTGTCAGAGGCAGGGAGCTCAGGAAGGGGTCAGAGTGGCAGGGGTCATGGCTGGGTTAGTGGGGTCTCCTGGGACCATTTATTCCTGGAGGGACTGCCCCTGTAAGGCTGTCAGGAAGGATTGAGCAGGGCTGTTGGCAGTGCAGGGAGCATCGACCAGCATAGCTGCATCACATCACAGCCTGGAGCCTCTCAGTCTGGGCAGTTTAGGGCCATCTATGCCTCCAGGTAGAAACCTCTAGGCTAATCACAGTAATTCTGGGTCCTCTGAAGAAATAAGTCCTCCTCTCCAGTCAGAGGAGAGGAGGGCCCCGTATTCATACTTAGCATGTCCTCTGCAGGGGACATCTTGCTTGGCGTGGGGCAGAGGGAGTGGACCATGAGAACCCAGGCTCATGTTCATTAGGAAGGTTTCCCACTTGCTTTGTGGAAACCAGATTCCCATGGTTTTTAACTCTCAGAGGGCCATGATTATTGTCTCTTCTGTACTAGATTTTTTTTTTTCTGGCAGAGATCACTATTTGCCTACCCTATTCTTCCTTACTGACAGAACCCTGTATCTGTTCGTGGCAACAAAGAACTCAGCCCCAGGTGGGATACATGATTTCCCAACCTCCATGGCAGCTGGGAGTGGTGAAAGAGGAGAATGTAGAAGATTTCGGGGTGATGGTTTCTGGGAAAGGTTCACCTCTGTCATCAAAGAGGGCAGATGCAAGCAATGGGCATGGCTCTTCCTGCCTTGACATCAGATGCATTGTCTGGGGCTGCAATGGGACCAGCATGTGACTGATTAGAGTACAGAGGTTAGAGGTAGTTCCAGTTCTCACTTGCATTTATTCAGTAATTGCTTACTGAGCACCTGCTACATTTCCAGCATAAGACACAGATGCAGAGTCCATACTCATTACTCTTATCAGGTATTGCATCACCCAGGGCTTCTGTTTGTAATAGAAATGACTGGAATACATACATTAAAATATAAAATATATTTCGTAGAAGATACTGGATATTGAGATTTTCACCGGGAGATGGAAAATATAACTTAGAAAATGGACAGAAGACAGGGAGGGAGGCCAGGCATCAGGAGACACAGCCATGGTCACCCCCCAGGAATGGTCAAGTTAGAACTGGGTCAAGGCCACCATCATAGCCCCCTGCTAAGGCATGAGCTGTATCTATTGCTGCTGCTGACCTCCACTCCTATTTTAGAGCCGGTATATCAGGAGAAGGCACCAGATTCTGATGAGCTTTCTCACATGCCTGCACATTGGCAATTCCAGAAATGAGCGGAAGCAGGATATGGTGCCTCCAGGCTTGCCTTTCTTCTGTGGATGGGAGTACTGGAATCTCCCTCCCGCCAAGGTCACACTCCCAGTGCCCAAGGACAACCCCCACGGGAGATAGGAGCACTCTGGGAAGGAGGATCAATGTTAAGTAGCCAAAATAAAAAACTGCATGATAGCAAAAACAATTTACATAGAGCATTACAGTTTTCAAAAAGTGGAAAAGAGTAAAAATAACTTCTGTACAGTATTTTAAAGGTTTCAAAGTACATCTGATCTTCACAAGAATGAGATACATGCAGAGTAGGTATTATATCTGAGCCTGAAAAAGATGAGATTATTTTTATAGAATATAAAATATTCAGTTATTATATGACTTTTTACTTAAAAAAGAAAGAGATACGTAACCTTAAGTCCGTGGCACTTTCAATTCGGAATGACTTCAGCATATTTGGAGTGCAGACAAATTTTCTGTCAACAATGTTGATTTATATCTATAAAAGAACATACCAAAAAGTGAAGGTATTCCATTGGGAAGTTAAAGTGATTATTTTTCATATTAGGCTCTTCTTAAATTTTATTTCAAATGCTTATCAAATTCTCAAATTCTTGTCTTGTAAAGGCAAAGCCACCCAGCAGATGTGATCTCACGCTTAATTGGTATAGAACAAGGGGTGGGGGAACCCGACATATGTCTCACTACTGTTCTCTCTCTTGACCTTTGCAGGCATAACTAATTACTCACGCATTCTTTCTCAGAGAGCCCAGACCTGGCCTCAGAATCCCTCTCAAGTCAGCAAGGAAACAGTCCCTACCAATCAATCCTAGAGGAGCAACACTCCATATGGAGTTACAGGACACAGGGATTTCTTTGGTTTTCCGAGAATGCTGATGTTCTGGGAAGAGCAGCCTTCTTCCTCTGGAAAAGGTTTCTGAGCATGTGGTTTAAACGCTGGGCTGCTAAGCAGATTTGAAGTTGTTGGTTAAACAGTCCCCAGTGGTCTTTTGTAATCCAAAAGATGTCTATCAAGAATAAAGTGTTAAAGGATGTGGTAGAAAAATGTCATGAGAGTAGAGTGAGAGGGCTGCCTCTCAGGGCATTCAGGATGGTGCTCCTAGAGAAAGATGTGCTTTGCCCACGTCAAAGGCAGAGCATCAGGAAAGAGAAACAGCCTTGTTAGGAGAAGCCTTTGTATCCCTCAGCAGTGTTCCTCTACTGCTGAAGGTCCAGCATTTATGCACATGGCACAGGTCCATTTCTCAGCCCAAGCTAAAAATGGAAAACCCAGTGGAATCAGGCAGTCTGATCTCGCAGGCCCTCCCAAGCATTAGCTGGGATGAGAGGAGAAATAGGTTTGCCTCCCTTCTCTACCCACCCTTCTCAAGCACAAAACAGAGGCAGAGATCTAATACTCTAAACTAAGACTAGCCAGATAGAGGTTAGGAGAATAAAAGTGACAGTGATGTTTCATTCAAATATCAGCCTGTACCACATTTCTGGCACTGGTCAATACCCAGTTAAGATGTTGCCAGAGAAATCTCAGATCTGGAGATGGGACCCAGTGATTGAAATCCTTAGGCCTCTAGATCTGCAACATTTGTAGGTGAGTTGAGTGGTTGAAGTGTTAACACTTCCCAAAGCCTCTGTCCCTTCTCTTGGGGTTGCTGCTGGAGAAAATGGAGGAGGAAAATTACCCAGCTGGCAGAACCTGAGCTACCAGATTGGCCAATTAAAGAGCTCAGTATACTGCCAGGGAAATGATCCAACAATGAAACCTACTAAAGTCATCATTTATCTTATGCTTGACCAGAAGGATTTTTTTTTTCTTTTTGGATGAGGGGTGCTGGAAAACACCTCCTGCTAAGGCCACATAGACACAATTCTTGAAGGCAACTCTCAAAGGCAATTGGAGCAAGATCAACAGCAAGGGTCAGCGCTGGGTAGCATTTGCCCTTGCATGTGGCTTCTCTATCCCCCATTGCTAAGTGGGAAGCTTTGATTGGCATCATTCTAATTTTCTGCCACATTAAATATTAATATCAGAAAAGTCACATTTGGACCTAATGGACAGGAACAGACATTACTCTGTGATACTGGACATTTGGTTGTTGAGGTGGGCTGGATACATCTGTGTTTATGTGTGGGATTATAGCATTTGTAAACTGGTGGCTATGTTGGTTATCTATTTCCACAAAAATTCTATGAACATGCAACCGCAAAATCCAGTGGCTTAAAACAATAACCATTTATTGAGCTCATGAGTTTGTGGGCTGGTTGGGCAATTCTTCAGTCCTGGCTGGGCTTGACTGATCCTGGCTGAGCTGACTGATGCGTCGATGACTCAGCCGGTGAGTTGGCTGGGGGCTGCCTGGTCTAAAGTGACCTCACCTAGCCCGATCTGGCTCTGCCTCCAGAGACTTTCATCTTCCATCAGACTAGCCTGAGCTCGTTCTAATGGTGGCAGGGTTTTAATAGAAAGAACAGAAGCCCAAGCTCAAATTAGCCCAGGGTCACTTCTGTCCTATTCTATTGCCATAGCAAGTTATAGGCCACCAAGGATTCAAAGTGTGAGGAAACCGACTCTACCTCTTGATGGAAGTTGTGGCAAAGTCACATAGCAAAGGGCATGGATAAAGGGCCAAGAGGGGAATTGGAGCCATTGTTGCAATCAATCAACCATGGAGGTTTGGGGGAAATTATGTAAATAGCAAGAAGGCCTATGGAAGAGCTAGGTGGCCAGGAGAGGGGCAGTGGTGGAAACTTATCTCTAAGATCTGCCCAGTACTCTTCTAATCTTTTACAAGCAGCACACACCTCCCATCTTCTAAGAAGTACTTATTTTAACCACAGGCCTCACTTAAAGGGAAGCTGACATCTTCCTATTGACTCTGCTTCCTTAGCCATAGTGACTAGACAGAGATGGGCACCTGACCAAGCCCATGTTAATTGGAGCACCCCATATCTTGCCTTAGTGCCTGGTCTAGGTATGGATAAGGCCCAATTCAAGATACTCAAAATGCTTCCACAGGTGAAAGAGCTGAGAACCTGTGAATCCAGGAATTGATGTCAGCCATGGCAGTGCGAGCAACACAAGACCACAACAATGAAATTGACATCCAGAGATAAACAGGGGGAAAAGGAGGAGAAAAAAGGCTTGGGGGTATTCCCGTTCCTGGTACAGTAATTCCTGAGACATGTCACATCTGTCCTTCCTATCAATTGGTTTTAGAATACAGCTGTTCTCTCTCTTTCCTTCTCTCTCTCTCTCCGCCTGCCCCCCTCTCCTTAAACTCAAGCTAGAAGTTGGTCCATTGCAACTAAAGTAGACTACCATGGGTGTGTTTCATGAAATAGTCTTCCTGCCCCCATATATCCTCTCATCTTCTTACAACTAAGACTGAAGCAGGTAGAGTTTCAGTTTTTTTCTATTAGCAATTCATTCTTCGGGTTAGTATGGTGTGAGAATTAGAATGAGCCATGCACTTTGACACCCCCGTATATGGCCTGGAGAGTCTTCCCAACACTGACCTTACAAAACTGTTTTCACCTTTCAATACTCAGCTCAAAGTCACCCACATTTTAAGCTTCTTTTCCTCTTCTTTTTTCTGCCACTTCCAAATTATTGGGTTTTTTTTTGCCTTTGTGCTCCCAAAAATACTGAAATATATTTCTAGAATACCACTCATATATCACACTTGATGCTTGCAGCTCTATATGTGACTCCCTATTTAAATTATGATTTCTTCCTTTGGTAGACATTTTTAAAAAATATTATTGACCTTTGTATTCTTGGTGCATAGTATTGCATTGCTTTTAATAAAATTGCAAGTATTCTAAAGGTTAGTCCATTAATACTTTAAGCCATTAATATCTTAGCTTGAATTCATTGATAAACATTATTTAAGAACATATTTAAGCCTCTGTAGTTCTAAACCTTGGTTGCACATTAGAATCACCTACGGAGCTTTTTAAACATATTAATGCCTGAGCATCACCCCAGACCAATTAAATCAGAATTTCTGGGATGGGGGCCCAGATATCAATATTTTTAATAGAGTTCCAAGTGGTTCTAATATGCAGCCAGGATTAAGAACTACTGCCTTATATGTGGTTTCTAGCTGTTACAAAGAGCTAGAGCTGAGGCAAAGATGCCATCTAGTTGGAAGGAAGCCTTCATGAAAGCGATGACTTTTGAATTAAATTTTAATAAATGGGTCGAATTTTAGTAGGGAAACATAAAGGTAGAAAATAGAATATATAGAGATGGGAGTAGCAACTATGTATGGGAAGCAGTACATCCACCTCATCTGTAGTACAAGGATGCGCTAAGAGATGGTATTTATTGAGTATTTACTCTGTGCTAAGCATTTTACATGTTTTTCTCAATTAATCCTCACAATTATCTTCCAAGAAAGAACTACTTTGGGGATGAGAAGACTGAGAGGCATAGACAGTTTAAATATTTGCTTTAGGCCATACCACTTGCTGGTGGTAGACCTGGAACTTAAGCTCAGACCTAGGTTGCTCTGAAGGCCAATGCATACAACCCGACCCCCGGGATGGAAGGTGGGCTGCACCTGTTGGCAGCCTCCTTGCTTCTCTGCCTCTGTTTTCTCCAGCTAAAGCTACTGAAGGGCTCAGGACCACCTGAGGACTTCTTGAGTAAATGTCAACAGGGTGAGTGCATTCGGTAGTGCCTGTCAGGTTAGCATGGCTGCTTTCCAGAGTGAACCAGTGGACTGAGGGAAACTCACCTAGCCCTCCGGCTTCAGTGTCACTACTACTCCTTTTGATGACTCCGATTTCCCAGAATGACAGCTCTGAAATATTTGTTGTATATCTCCAATTGTCCATGTTTATTTTACTACTGATTTTAGATGTGACCACAGGGCACTGTTCCCAGACACTACTACAATCATCCTCTCCCAAGCAGGCCACAGGCCCCTGACTGCTTCCCATGAAGTCCTATTCGTTCTTCTTCCAACTGGCCTCATGCTGCTAAGCCATATCCCTGCTCCAGCCAAGGTAAGGCAGAGACCAGATGGTACCTATCACTGTTTGATGTTCTTTAACAGGAGGGTGTTAGCCCAAAAGGAAAATTAATAGTGGGATTTTCTAGAACTAGAAGGTGAAACTAAATGTAGTTAGAAGTTATATTATTTAAAACTCTCTCATTGCATGTGACAGAAAACTCAATCTAACTCGCTTAAGCGAAAAGGATAAATTAATGAGTATCACTGAAGGTCCAGTACTCATATCTTTAGGCATGACTTGGTCCAGGGGTACCAACAACATTATTAGTTATCAGTTTCTCAGCTGTGCCTGCATAACATTCATGGACTTCATTCTTAAATACCATATAAGTGCCCTGCAGCAATGAGATGATATTATCTTTAGTGCTAGCCATTCTAGCAGGAAAAGAGTCTTTACAGTGTACCTTCTTAACACTCTAAATTAACTGTGATTGCATTAATTTGGGTTTGTGTTCCTCTCTAAACAAAACAATATGCCCAGAAGGCTGCAATTTTGATGCTAGGGCAGTCCTGGTTCATGAGCCCAGCAACGAACCAATTAACACGGCTAAAGAAATTTAGTGCTTTTAGTGCCTAAGCATGGGTCACATGATCCATCTCAAACCACAGGATCTGAGATTTGGAATGGGGTAGCTTCCCCCCCCAAAATTTGAAGTAACCTAGAAAAAGAGAGACTGTGTGTCAGAGAGGCAAAACAACAAATGAGCCCTAAAGAAAGCTACTTTGAAAGGCCAGGTGTAGCCCAGATAAAGTCTCTTGTAGCAAGCATGTGACGAAGATGAAGGACATAACAAGATCATCTCCAGCTACCCACCATTTGCACATCTGCATTAGTACAGACAGTCATACAACCACAAGACAAATCAGATCAGTGAGGAGTCAATGAATTCTTTCTCATCTCTTTGGCTACATAAGGTTTAAGCTGTAGGGCAGTCTAAGCTTGAGGAAATTTACAGCAACTTCTTAGCCTTCCATGCTAATGGATATCATGGGTAATTGAATCCCCCTGTTAACCTCAATATGTCATCTTACATAAATATTTTAAATTCATCACCAACCTTTTTGTCAAAGCTATTAACAAGTCATTAAATTAGCTTTCTGAAGGGTTCCATTTTTATGTATGCTTCTGGACTATCATCTGATAAGTAGGAAAAATGGGCCAAGCAGTCCAAAGTTGAAGAAATATCAAGCCTCAATAATCTATAGTTGTTTATTTATCTCTTGATATTCCATAGTGAGAATTGATACTTATTTCTTCATAATGTTTTAATGTTTTCAGCATCTAGGTCTATAAAGACTTCATTTGGTTGGTTTGGTTGATCAGTATGTTTTGCAAAAGCAGCTTAATATGTTAGTAAAGCCATTTTGCACTGTCTGATGCCACGTGGCCGTATGTATGTTACACAATTCTTACACATTTCTCAGAATTTCTTTGAACAAAGCTGACATGGGACAAGTTTAAGGCCAATGGCAAAACATTCTGTTAGGGCTTTGCTTATAGGACTTTAATACAGATTCAACAAAATGATCAGCCTTGGCTCCAAAATATTCACTGAAATCATTTAGGAAAGGGAAGGACAAATATTCCAGTTCAGGTGGAAAGGCACAGAGAGAGAACATTTGTGAATGGCAGGAGCCAGCAAGTGGACAGATCAATTTAGAACCTTCCCCATTTGACATTTCCCTTCAGTTCACCTTGCCTCTGATATCTTTTTTCATGTTCTTTCTCCATCTTTGGCAGTCTTGCATTTTATTTGATTACTTTTCAAGCAAAAGTTCCATAGAGCACCAATCATCTTTTCCAATATTAAAAAAAAAAAGTGTATAATGCACTGTGGAGAGAGAGAGAGAGAGAGAGAGAGAGAGAGAGAGAGAACACAGTGCTTAAAATGTGGGGCTCTGTGCTCTGCTTTCTCCAAAGCCACAGTCATTCACTCCTGGTGATGTGACATGCAACAGTTAATGAACTTTCTTTAGCCTCAATTCTTCACCGATACAATGTTAAAATAGTGACAATAATAGTACCTACCTCATAGGTACTTTGGCATATTAGTAAGCATTCAATAAGTGATAACTATCATTATCATCATCATCATCATTATTTACACTTCTAGCAAAAAAAAAAAGTATCCTTTGAGGGAGAATTTGGAAGTCAAAATAGTTGCAACATACGTACATGTGCATACCACTTAGGAGAGATATTTACTTATTTATTTAATGATTTTTTCTTTTGTATTGAATGTATTGGGGTGACACTGGTTAACAAAATTACACAGGTTTCAGATCCACAATTCCGTAGCACATCGTCTGTACACTGTCGAGTGTTCACCGCCCCAATCAAAAGAGATTTTTACAACAAAGGTCTGATTTAGGTTCTTCTTATTTTCAAATCCATTAGCCCTTGCTATTAACGCAAAAGAGAGTGCAGGATGTCTTGGAACATTTTATTTCAGCCAAGCAAACGCAGCATGGGCACTTTTGCACATGAGGAGAAACAAACATATTGATGCAACACTGCAGGTTTTCAGAAATGCCTGTAGTCATATTTTCGTTGTTACCATTAGCCTGAAGTACTTAGCAGGAGCCCTTGTGTGGACCTGTGTAGAAATGCACAGATCCCGTTCCTGGCCCTGGTCTACTCTCTTCCACTTATCCCCCCCGATCCACAGTGCATCTTCTCCATTCCTGCTCTGGGCCTGGGAAGCTGACGTGCACCGCCCGGCTCCCTTTGGCTTTGGTTGGGATCTATGATGAGGATGCATCGGAGGAGATGAGGAGCGTGGGGCACGTGAGGGTGGGGTATCTATTTCTCGGGCTCCCCCAGCCAGGATCCTGTGCTTTAGCTACCCGCCTCCTTCAGTCGCCCTTTCCATTCAGCTGCCCAGCCTGGGTCCCAGGGCCTGCTCCATCCTTGTTCCTTCATGCCCAATGGAGACAACAGCTCCCTGCTTACTATACCCACAGACACTGCCCTAACATTATTGGTTCCGCTAAACCCTGGTCACACCTTTATACATAGTCTATTAAACCCTCCTCAGTTGTTCACTTCGAGTGTGCCATCTGGTTCCTGCTGAGCTGCTTTTCTGTTCCCTATGTATAGCTTAGTCTTACGTACCAGCACTGACAGAAAGTTGTGTTCAATGAACCTTTCGCCCACTCCAGCCAAAATTAACAAAACAAATATGGTATTTTTCCAAGTCCCATTGAGATAACGAGTACTCTTCCCACAGACCCATCACCAAGAGCTGTCTTGACAGACTTATTTTAAATAACATAATGTCTACTAATAGTGGAAATACAAAATTAGCAGAAATCAAAATGATAGAAAAACACACTTATGATTTTATCCCCCCACATTCTGAACTGCTTTCACTGTCTCATCGTCCACTTGTAGGAAAGATACACTTTTGTTTATTATTTTGTTAGATAATGTTGTGTCATACAATTTCTCCAGATTCTTACAGTTTTAAATATTTTTTAAAATTATTTTTCCATTGAGAGTATGCCATATATATTTTCTGACATTTTTCCTCTCACTATCATGAAGGTTGTAAGTTATTTTTATTTAGGGACTGATATGAAATTTTATTATAGAACCAAATATGTTACTTTGGAAACAGGTTCAAAGAACTCATTATTGGACTCAAATCTCGTAATTGGAAACAAATTCACACGTATCAAATTCCTTAATTAGCACATGCCAAGCTTTCTTTTGTTTTTATTATTGGAAGTAACTTCACTGATACTTTTATGTTCCTGTAAATTCATTTCCTTATATCCTTTCTACCTGATCTCACATGCCTTTATATTTTGTTGACAAATTTTGCTATAGAACTGTTACAGCAGAGTGGGGAAAATGATTCTTGAAGGATAGGCCCAGGAATTTCAAATCTGAGCTAAGAGAAAAAAAGAAAAAACTTTTTTTGGAGAGAAAAATGTTTAGTCATCTTTAACTCAGATCTTATAGGTAACAATCTAGTAAGATAAATCCCTTCTGTTCAGTTGAGTCAAAAACTATTTGTTGGTGTTCAAACTTTTAAGTTGGAAATAGGCTCCATGATGATGCAGAATCCTAAACTGAAACCCAGACATTTTTCTAGTAAGCAAACAGGTCTCTAAATTCATCAGGTAATATTTAGAAATTCTGAAATCCTCCCAAGTTGTCAAATATGAAGTCCCAACTTTGGACCTTTAAATGTATAATAAAAACTTATTCGCAGTAGTATATCCTTATCTGCCAATTTTCTAAATGTCTTAAGATGATTATTGTTCAAGCGTGACTATTATTTTTTTCAGATCCTATATTGTCTAGATTCTTGCTACTCAAAAAATTGTCTGTGGATATGTGGCACAGATATAACCTGATGACTTGTTAGAAGTGTGGAATATCGGGTCTTACACAGACTTTCTGAATCATACTCTGCATTTTAACAAGCTTCCCAGGTATACGTGAAAGTTTGAGAAGCATGGAGTATACTCACACTTGTCTAATAAATGAAGAGATGTGTTTCTTTCTTGTTTCTCAAACATTTGAATCTGGATACATAAATGGATTTTAGAAATGATCTAGCCCTACATTTCCTTTGTGTATTTCATGGAACTTTCATTTCTATGAATGTCAATAGAGGTTGTGTTGAAAAAATTTAGGAAATACTGCTGGTAAATAATGCAAATGATTTTCTTTACTACAGGATTTCTGAGTCTTTAATAAACTTCTATGCATTGTGAGTCTCTAGGGAGGGAGGGGGAATAAGATTTAAACAGTGAGTGTGTTGTAAACATATTTGAATACAGAATATGATTTTTACCAGATAGGACAGGACCAGTGAACACTCGAAACATTTTCAAAATATTTATCTAATGCAATACCTTCATTTAACAGATTCATATGTTTTATTGTTATCTCCTTATTCCACAAAAAATAAGATAATTTATTCTAATATATTGATTTTCCAATAAGACTATGACTGCTGCTGTACTGGTTAAGGCTATGAAAAACAGACCCAAATGTCATGGCTTGCTCACATAAAAGTGAATGGGGATCAGGAACAGTGAGTATCTGAGATCTTACCCTACTCACAAGACCATGAGTTAGCATGAAAGCTAACTTCCGCAGATTTCATGGAAGCTGGCAGAAGACACGAAACATCTGGGTTAGAGGCAAATGACTTTATTACTCATGCCACGACAGGGTAAGCTTTATATTTGTGTCATTTCTCCATGTCCCCAAGTCCTATGGGGACAATGTAGAGTGTTCCAAGTAAACAGTGCACATGGAGAGGGCTTGAGTCAAAGCTAAGGATCCTCCAGTTTAGGGAACCCTGATCATGTACGATGAGCTTCAAGTACAACTGCCCTTTTTCCCAGGGGTGGGGGATATTGTCTTTATTACACTGGACAATAAAGAAACATGCCCTTGAGTTCTAAGGGAAATACTGGCTATGTATTCTAAAGCTGTTCATTACACTGGTGAAAAGATGGTCTGAAACAAAGGCAGCCAATGCCTGTGTTCATAGGACATGCAGACACATGCAAGGCCCTTGGAGAATTGTTGCCCAACATTTCTGTGGTAAGAGAGGGAGTAGGTGTCCTACTATACAAAGTTAGTCAAAGATACAGACTTATGGTGACCCTACTATGTTCAACACATGGCTGTTAAGGTGAGACATGTCACTATCACAGACAGCTGGAAGGCGGAGGATTTGAAGGAACATACATGGGAGGTTTCATGGGCCAAGCTTGAGAATGATGCACACCACATCCTAACATCTCATCCCTAGAACTTGGGCACATGGCCATGTCGCACTGCAGAGGAGGATAGGGAACGTAGGTTAACTCAGTGCCCAGGAAGAAGGAGAGAACAGGTTTTGAAGGGCACCCAGTAGTCCTACCACATTGCCAATTTTGATAGTGATTAAGCTACAAGTTTCTGTTTTCATCTCAAGTAAAAATACGTAAATGTACACATAAACACATGAGGGTGGGCTTTATATTTCAAGCATAATAGAATTGTAGAATGGAAGGACCCTTAGCATAATTTAGGCTAGCCATCTACCCTCCCCGCTTCATATCAGGAGTGAAGAAACTGAAACTCAGAAGAGTTAAATGGCTTAGGTATGACTTGCCAAACTCAGCTGGTCAGTTGAGTTAGATTTTTCAGATCTCCATTCCACGGCTCTTTGACCTGCACCAAACTTGCAGGCTCATGGGACCCTTTTGTATTTGAAATAACATTCCCCAATTAGTAGTATTTTTAGTATGGGAATTTTAATTATTAGGATTTCTTAAATCACAGAATGTCTATTCAAATTGTTCATTTATTTATTTATTTATTTATTTAAGAAACATTTATTTGTCCTGCTATGGCAGACATAGTAGGATAAATAAATGTTCTAGTTACTGGGAATACAGTTATGATGCGGCTGGGCAAGGTTCTGATTTCATAGAGCTGATATTGAGGTGATATTCCATGATGTTTAGAACTTAGTTGACTTTTCATTGTGAGAGACACTATAGCTAGTTTATAAGCTCAGACTTTACAGCTTTTAAGTTTGTTTACTATTAGTTTATAGCAAGATTCCCTTTGTATTTCATATAACAACATAAGCTTAAAATGAGCCTTATGCATTACTTCTATAACAAATAAATTATTATTATTTTTTTGTTGTCTTTGGGTTAATAGTTTTTATTATGTTAAAGACGGACCTTTATTTCAAGTCTCAAAACAGATGGGAACATTTTTAATAGAATTCTCATTCACACATTTTGATTTACCAAAGCAGTTTATGTTTACTTATAAAAAATTTCTTTCTGTTCCCCAGAGAAGTCCATAATGTACTCAGTGCAAGTTGAACATCAGAAATATAATGCAGTCAAATGACAGAATAAAATTCAAGAGAAACTGCTGAAGCTTTGCTCTTTAAAAGAAAAATCTGTGTTTCTATGTTACAGTGTGTGCATGTGTTATGGAAATATCAAAAAGATATACAGCACCCTGTGCACAAAACTATTGTTTGTGAGCAAGTATATATAATGCAGTTTATTGAAAAGGGGTTCAATTTAAAGTAATAGTGCATGTAATAAGTATAATTTGGTATGTTGCAAAGAAGTCTAGATTGGGAGCCTCCACAATCAGGATTTATTTGTGAGGGTGCTTGAAGAACTATACAATATAAATATTTGCATAGCATTTTATGGCGGAGAAAGCTTTATTCCCCCCATTTAACAACAAGTAACATTTATGGAGCACTTCTCATGTGCCAGATGTGGTGATGTCATTTAATTCTTGCAACACCTGTATGAGATAAGCGTTTAATGCCTCTTCAACACCTCATTCGCCAATGTTACCCTCATCTGATCCACCTACTGCCTGGATACTCTCATCCCAGACTGGGGCACTAGTGAGAGCTTCTGCCTCTTCCTTCAGGTATATGGTTCCCTCCTTCTGGTACTCGAATCGGGTACATGGTACTGATTAGTTGGTGGAATGGGAGAGGCGACCTGGTTACACAATCACAGTATTTTTCAGTTTCTGTATCTCACCAGGGTCAAAAGGAGAATTAAGCAGGCCCAGAGTAGAGTTTCCCCAACGTTCTCAGGCATTCAGGCTTGGATTTCTGTATTTTACAGACTTCACGAAAACCCTTTCTTATTTGGTTGCTTCTTTTGACTACACCCAGCTATTGTTCCAGAGGCAGCCTGTATCCCCCACCCAGCCTGGGTGGTCCCTTGTGCTGCCTACATCCCTGCCCAACTCAGAGCCGCACCTCTGTGCCTACTGATAGTGTGCCATTCCGTACAAGGTAGGGAGGGGCTCTCAGTTCTTGGCCAAATTATTTGACACCAGTGCTCGTGTTCCTGCAAAATAACTCCAACTCTATTTTGTTTCTATTTCTTTTTTGTTTACTTACATGTGTACAAACTGTCTATGCTTTTTCAATCCAAATTTTACAAAGATTGAGGCATTTACTTCCCATTACATTTTCACTTTGTTTCTTGTTTTTTGGCAGCCCGATTTTCTTCACTTATATCTGCTTATTTTTCAATTACCATTGGACCACCTTTTATATTACAAATCTTTTCCCTTTGGTAAATACTCTCATATTAATTGATTCTAAGGTGCATATTTTCTTGTATTTTAACATATCTGAAATCAGTATGCATCTCTGATGGTGGTGGCCATTGTACAATTAATTACAGTACTTCTAAAATTTCTTAATGGAATATGAAATAATAATGCATTTTAAATAATCAAGGCTTCTTATATCTGATGAAAGAAGGCAAGTATAATCATAAATGAAGAGTGTGAAGTATAAAGAGGCCAGCTGACTTGCCCAAGGTCATGCACTGTGACAGATAAAGCTGGGCAGGCTTGTCCCCAAGCAAGCTGACAACTAAGCCCTTCCTTTGTGCTTTGTACTATCGTGGAGGGAAGTGAGGTTTAGAGAAGCAAGTGTCTTGCCTAAGGGCACCAGGCTGCCACAGGGTAGAATTAGAATTTGAATTCAGAGCTCTTTCTTCTTCCAGTGTAACACACCAGTTGGTCTATGACCTTGAAGGTCACTTAACTTCTCTAGTCCTCAGTTACACCATCTTAATTCAGAAATTTGGCTTAGAAAAGTCCCTGAGATCCAAGTGACATCTAATATTCTGATTGCAACAGAGCCAATTTTATTTTTTTAATGTTTAAATATTTTAAAAATATTGTCTGCTGCAGGCTATGTGAGAATTTGGTGCAAAATTTAAAAAGTAACAAAGAAAATACAAGAAAAATAATTTTCTGTCTTATGCCCCAGCCACCCAATTCTAGTCCCTAGAAGTAAACACTTACAACTCTCATGTGTATATTCAAAGATATTTTATACATGTATATGCATATAAAGTTTATATGTGTATGTGTGTATATATATATATATTTTTTTTCAACTGATCACCCATGAGTTAACACTGATATCTCTAATCTTAATCCCACAACACAGGAAGCATTCTAGTTTTCTCCCTTTCCAAATTTGTAATTCATATCTCCAACAAAATTCTTAATATTTTTCCTTATTGGATTAATTCTCTTGTATATAAGCAATCTCCTGAGCCATCGAGCCTTTACTTTAGGGAGGTCCTTGTCATCTCACTTGACTCTGACACCCTGTGCTAACTTGCTGTCCATATCATCCCCTCCCCCACGTCAATGCCCTCCTTTGCTAGGCTGGACTCTGATGTCCTACACTGGTAGGGTTGGCTGATAAAAAACAAAACAAAACAGGACATCCATTTTATTCAAAACAATAAATAATATTTTTGGTATACTATATCTCATGCAATATTTGGGACATACTAATACTAAAAATATTATTATTTACCTGAAATGCAAATTTAACAGGGCCCCCTATATTTTTACTGGCTAAATTTGGCAACCACACATGCTGGGCAACCCACCAGGACCCAGTGTAAAACTTTCCTCACCTCCCTGGAGTTTTAACACGCCAGGGTGACCTGTTCCCCGCCCCACTGTGTCTGCCTGGATCAGTACTACCTAAGACACAGGTGGTAAACAGAAGACCCTCGAGCCAAATCCGGCCCCACACCTTGTTTCTACCTGGTGGCAGCACTGAGCTCCTTGCCCCTAGTTAAGGAGCAGTGACATTTATACAGTCCTAAAATTACATTCTGCTCTTTGAAGGCAACTGTGAAGCTGATATGGCCCCCAGTGAAAACCTGTTTGACACCCCCAATTAGAGCTTTTGGGTTGAACTGCAGGGAAAGAAAAGAGTGGAAAAGAAAGAGATGATGGAAAGGAAAGGAAGGAGAAAGAAGGAAGAGAGAAGAGAGAAAGAGACAAGGGAGGAGAAGAGAAAGAATGTATTAGACTTCTAAAATTTATTAGACTGCTAAAATTTATATTATTATTTATAATAATAAATATTTCACTTCACCTAAACTATATGTAGATTTATGATTTTAAAAAAATCCACCTGGACAAAAATGCTACCTGGAGTCTAAGAATACTAAACTATGTCTAGCCTAAGTCAACTAATACTAAGTTAAGTCAATACAAACTATACTGGTGAGGTAAGTGGAAGTGCAGAATGATTACTGAGTCCTGCTTTGGACCTAATCAGATAGGCAAAATTTATTGTTGGTGCTTAGTACCTACCTATTCAGAAAAAATAAATCTTATGCAGAAAAATATATTTCAGACCAATGAGCCTTCTTTTATTATTGCAATAAGGGAACACACACATTATAAATAACACAAAAAGAAATAATTAAAAATTCCTCAAGCCAACCTTACCTACTTTACAGATTAAATATTGCCTTTCAGAAGACAACAACAATGAAACCTCAGGTTAAGATGTTTTATTTGGTGCAAAAGAGTCATCTCGGCTTTTTACAGACTAATTAGAGAAAATAATTAATCCAAAGCACAGGTACATTCAGAGTAAGTGATTTTCCTGCTCTGCTATTTTTTTCCCTAGCACAAAGTGGACAACCAGCAAGTGAGGATGCTCAAACAAATGATTCAAAGTCAGAATTAGGGTTCGGCAAGACATCTGTAATACATGGAAATATTTAGAATGAAAAAAAGGGGGAAGACCTGCAGAGAACACGGTGGGCGGTTTCATATAAAACTACCTGGCTGTGGTTATGCTAAGAGGAAATGAGGTAGTCACAGGGGAGACTCGAACTTATTGGCAGAGGCATCAAGGATGAGATGCACGGGCAAATCCCAGACTCCCAGACATTATGTCGTATGTGGACCAGTTGGATGTTCATCTTCGCTTCGTCAGAGGAAGTATTCTATAAGCAACTACACTTGCAGTATCTGGATATCTTTAAGCCAGAGTGAGGAAGCACAGGTCAGGGAGTTGAACAGGTTATTGGAGGAAAAGAAATGCTCAGAAGTACAATGCATTCCTTTACACTCCACCCTCATATTTAAGAGCTGTGGACAATGAGGATACCAGTGGAAAGGAAGCAGCTGGGAGCTCCCTCCATCCTGCATAAGGTCTCAAGTTGCCTATGGAGGGAAGAGGAGTGTAAAGTAGGAAAATGTGGGCTTTGGAGCCAAACACAAGTTGGCTCCAAAGTTTTCTACTTAGTGGTTTTCTACTTAGGGAAGAAGACAGGTTACTCAGTTCTCCAATAACCGTTTCTTGTTCTGTTGAAATACCAGCTTGCTGAGTTACTGAAAGATCAAAAAAGATAAACTAGTGTCTTAAGCTAGGGACCCCAAACCACACTTTGGTATCAGCAGTATCAACCCCACATGGGATCTTGTTAGAATAGCAGAGTATTAGCTCCACCTCAGACCTGAATGAAAGTGGCCGATTCTGTGGTTTAATGAGCCCTCTAGGTGATTACAGCGATTTGAGAACCAGTGAATTAAGAAAAGCCCCTGGCATGGAATCCATGTGCAAAAGTGGTTACTACCTTTATAAGCATGTTCCTTCTTTATTTGCTGTCTTCCTGTTTTTCCAACTCTCTCTCTACTTTTTCATTATTAAAATATATTAGCGTGGCCTTCTGTCTTCTCTGTTATATGGGGAGGGGAGCTGAGAGCAGTACATGGGCAGAAGCTGGGCTTCCACAGTCAGACTCATGCCCCAGTAATCCTAACACTCACCCCCTAATGGTTTGCAACTCTCCAAGACTCCTGTTAAAAGCCACCCCACTGGGCCTGTGCATCAACCAGCCAACTCCTGAAACCCTGAAGGAGAGGTGAAGGAAGCTTGCAGGAAGAACTGTGCTCATGATCTGGCAGGCCCCATCTGGATTTGTGACATTTCCTTCACTCTCCATCTACCCTCCTTACTGCAAACAGGTCATCTTCCTAATTAAAACTCTCTCAAGCCTCCATGAGATTTTGCTCTTAAGATTCAGCCAAAACTGCTTAGCATAACTGTAGGACAATTCCCAATCTGACTCCAAAGGACTTCTGCAGCCTAATGCATTTCCTCTTCCTGTATACTCCTCCTCTCCTAATCCCTTCTCCCTCCTCTCCCCAGCTCCAACACATACAAGGACACAGCCACATGGAGGACTTGGAGGGGTGGAGAGCCAGTGGTGAGACAAGGCTTCCCAGTGGATGCTACCATTGAGCTGATCATGAAGAACAGAGAAAAACTATTCCAGGCAAGAAGAGCAGACATGTGAAATGACATGGAGAAATACCCTGTGGTCTTGTGGGTACTGTTTCTAAAGCATAAATTAGTAGGAAGAGGTGTGGAGACAGGTGAGGCTGAAAAACAGGCCTAGGGCAGATTTCTAATAACCTGCTAACCAAGGCACCCAACAAAAACCAACCTGTACATATATATGCAAATTTCAAAACAGTGCAGAGGAGCTACTAGTTAGATTAGAATATTTTTTTTGTTTAAGGTGTAGATAAAAGTAGGTTTATCATCTTCACTAAATACTTGGAGAAACTGAGACTCAGAGAGATAAACCAGGATCCATGAGATGCTCCACTATAAAGGACTAAGGGTATGCTTCCAAGCCATCCCCATGCTTCTAACCACTGCACTGTTCTGCACCTAATCTTTGCCTGGCCCTTTAAAAACCAGAAAAGTTTACTTCAAATTTGAACTATAGCTCTAACTCTAACTCAAAATCTTTTTTATTGAGGTCCTTAATTACATTTTGACTGTAAGAGATTTATTTCCTTGTAATTGGAGTCTTATTTGTTTGCTATTGTTTACTCCTTAAAAACACTGGCTAGAAATAGTCTGAGATTTACACAATTATTTATTTGTGGATCCCCTAGATGAATTCTTCATGGAGAGGCTCCTCTGTCTGCACAGCTGGTATCAATATCCATAAAAGGCCATTTATGCAATTTGTCAGCCCTGCAAGTGTCAATTTCCAAGAGTAGGCATCTTTAGTGGCCTCTACTTATGTTAGAAAAACTTTTATGAATGTATTTACTTCCGAATTCTTTTCTGAAGATATGTGGAAAAACAACCTTGAAAATAATATTTTGTTCTTGAAGAGATGGTTGTTTTTCTCCATCTTTCAGGAGCCAGGTGATAAAGCTTATGTCTAAGGAGTACAGTAAGACCTTAAAGCATAGGAAAAAACAGAGAAATCAGTGTGTCAAATTGCCAACTGGACTTCATTGAAATTACCCTAATGATGACAACGATAATATGATATTAACAGCAACACTAAGTTTGATGTGATCTTAATGAAGTATCTAAAACATTGTAAGGGTTTCCTTTCAGTGATGGCAAACATTTTATATACACCT
>PVKM010009094.1:0-37593 GCA_004027735.1 Carollia perspicillata | reverse complement strand
AGACAGAAAACCCATTTTTCTAACATGAATTTTACACTCTCCTTCCAGACAAGCCATCATAAGCCCAGAGGGTCCTCTCAGCAAGTCCCTCGTCCACATGCCCGACTGCTCTTTGGCTAAGGTGGTAGTGTAACCCTTACACCAACACCACCCTGGTAACAAAAGGCAGAAGTGAAAATGTGGCCTCTCTTGGTCAGAAGGCAGGTCACTTGACAATGTTTACTTCATTAGTCTATGAGTGCTACAGAACACAGAAAAGCATATGCACACACGACCCCAAACCACTAACGTACTTAAACACTGACTTAGGGAGCAGAGCAGAGATGGACTTCATCAGCGAGAGAGTAAGAGGTAATGCTGGGCCTTTTAAACCTTCAGTCGGGATGAATGCAGCATCCGAAACCATGCTGGTCTAGACCGAAACTGCAGAGCTGACTAAAAACCACTGAGTATGAGGAATATGTTAGAAAGAAATGTATTAAAAATAATTAGACTGATTGTTGACCCACATCTATTTTTCTAATAAATTTCTATTAATCACCTCAGTCTAAAAATCTAATATACCTGGACCATTACAACTACCAGAAAAGTCTTATTTATTTTTGCCTGCATTTGTGCTTATTAAAGTTTTGTGATGAGCTGGGCTTCTCAATGAACTCCAAGAAGGCAGAAACGTTTGCCTTGGATTCTGTGGATTCTTAAACCTGTGTGCTAATTCAACAATGTTACATTAATTGTGTGAGGGTTTTGTATAATTTTCGAACATCTGTGGTGTAATGATCTTTGTTAAAACATGTAAAGTGCCATAGTCTCTTTTATGTGTAGCATATTTAAAATGTATATGTGTATTACACATACACGAGTCTGTGTGAAAGATGTGCAATAACAAAGGTGTATGTATGTTTCGTTTTTTGGAAACTGGACAGGCGTCAGAACAGGGATTGTTTCTGTTTTGGCAAAGGAGAGTTAAACATTTTTGCCTTTAGGGCCTAGTATTTAAACCGTAACCATTTTAATGCTACACAAACCTATGTGAAGAAAAGACTGGTATGAAATCATTTTTTTCTGGGTCTAAATTAATCACTCAGTTTATGTGAAGGTTAAGCTGGCAAGCCAGGCCCAGTTAATGCTAGTCTTTCATGTGAAATGTGAAGCTGCCCTTATTGCCTTTTTCTGTTAGTGTGATAGCTAGTAGCTGGTACATAATCACTAAGGAGCTATTTCTTAGCATGCTTTGATAGACCACGTTGATGCTAGACCACTGTGTAAGGGCTGATCTCACAACTTCTTAGCCATAGGAGTCTGGCTTAGAACAGACCTCTCTGTGCAATAACATGTGGCCACTGGAAATCCCTGGCCTGCATTTGATTTGGGCAGCAATGACTCCCAAGGGCCAAAAGAATTAAAGGCACGACCGGGATTTCTTCTGAGACTGTGGTGAAACTCCTTCCGAGGCTAGGGGCGTCATTCATTACCTTAGGTGCTCTGGAGGAACTCGGCACCACTGGATATGCAGCAGCCACTTGAGCCAAATATAAAATTGTATTTACCGCTGATGGACTCAATTTGAGCCTTCTAATTTGTGGTTATCCCATTACATTGTAAACTAATTCATACATTGTTTGTCTAGCATTGATTAGGTTCCTGTGCATATGTATTTTCACAGAGTGCTCCCTTCCCTCCCCAGATCTGAATTAAACCAGATTTTGCAAACTCATTCTGATTCTTTCAAGTCTATTTATTTCAATATGATGTGTATAATTTGATCAGGAAAACAGCTATCAGTCAGATTTTATTTTAAACACCAACTTATGTAATACTGATGATAGGAAAAAAGATAACTCAGGTATTTTAACTATTCCATTCATTAGTAACATGTATGTCCGTACCTTAGGTTTAGCTTTAACTTCAAGGTAGGTCATGCCATTTCTTCCTTGGAGGAGTACCAGTATAATCAAATATAAAAAGAAAAACTCTGTCAATACAAGTATCTTAATTTTAAAGTAAAATCAAGTCATGACAACAGACAACACTGGTGATTTGGGGGTTGGGGGTGAAAGTAGAAGAGGGTATGGGGTGACAAATGGCCACGTGAAAAAATTAATTTAAAAAATAAAGTAGAATTATGAAAGTGCTTCGAAGCATTAAAAAGGCTTTAAAAAAGAAATAATGTAAAAAATAAAGAAAAAAGTCTACTGAAGGTCACAGTCTCCTATTCCAAACAACACCACCGAAATTAAAAGCCCAACATGGAGCAGTTCTACATCCCCATTTCCTACAGGTAATCTGACCGGAAAGAGCCCCATCCAGACACAGAATTCTCCAAGATGACACAGATGCCCTCATAAACTCTTGCTCAGTTCTCCACAGTATCTCATGAAGCACTTATCTGACAGAATAAGAACAATGGTTGTTTCTTTTCCTGATCTAGGGCCTCTGACAGCTGAAACTACATTTTCGCTTTGGTTTCTACACATGCCTCACACTTCCAGGTTTCTAAAAGAAATCAAAATTAAATGCTGACAAAATTATCTAAATCACTCAAGAAAAAAATTTTCCAAGCAAATTATCTAAATAATCTGAGCAAAACTGGAAATTTTCTGTTGCTTTTTCATCTCTTATTACATCTTTCCAAAGACTTGATCCACAGGAGAAAGGACCCTGGGCTTCAGATCTCCGCAGAGCTGGGGAAGCACTTCATCCTCAGCTCCACTGGACGAACTGTCCATGATGATCTTCCTGGAGCACACTGCATTCGACTTACTTCTTAGCCCTCCCCAAAATCCTTGCTTAACATAAGGCTACTTAAGAACAGTCCTGACTATGCTTGACATTTCCTTTAAGTGGGTTATTTCAGTAGTTTCCAACAATTCAAGTACCTTTTTCAACTCAAACAGTAAATAAATACGGCATCAAAGAAAACTTTTAGCCTACCCTCCAAAGCAGCAAGAACCAGTAATTGTCTGTCTTCCAGAACCCCTGTCAGCTGCTTAGTCATGCCGCCGGGCCACCCTACTGTTCTCCTTACCACTATCTTCTTCCTGGCAGCTTCCTCCTCACCCTGAGAGCTCTGCAAGTCTGTAAGATGTGAACTGCTCTCCCTTTGCCTAGGTACACAGGATGTAGACAAAAGCATACATAAAAGGAAGTAACAAAACCACATGGGAAAAGAAAAGTCCATGAAAACCGTAAATATTAGCAGCTCTTTAGCTTTTTATAGCCAAATAACCTCAAAAATATAACTCCTGCAGGCAAGCAGTCCACCAAGTGCATATGTTTGGGGGAAACCACTATAATCAATTCTCAAGAAAGCCTGAGTTAAGGCAGTTGATAGTAAAGATAGTGAGATCAATTAGACAAATGTTAGGAAGAAAGAATGGACAGTTTGGGAGCTGGTTAGAAGGGGTAAGGGGATGAAAAGAAAGAGTCCAGGATGTGTCCCAGGTATTTCGTTTGGGCACCAATCAGGAATCCAAGAGAAGAGCCAGTGAAGGTGGGAAGGTTCAGCTCAGGCTGACAATGGAGAAGTCCTGTGTGCAGCCAGAAATATACGGTGGAGAGAAGACCAGGCTGGAGAAAGAGATCTGGGAGTCATCAATATTCATGGACAGACAATAAGAGGTTTTCATTCCTGTGCACACTCTGTGTGTGAGTACCACGCCAAGCACTTCATATAATTCATTTATTCATCAAAGCCCTACAAGTAGAGACATTATCCTCATTTTATAGATAAATTAACTGTCACTAAGTAAATTAACTGAAATTAAGTAATTTGCCCAAGGTTAAAAAGTCAAGGCTTAAATACAGGTTTGACACTAAAGTCTACATTCTCAAACAGCTGGGATTTCCATCTACGTAGAATGCAGAGGATGAGAAGGCCCATACCACACACCCCTGGGGAAGCCAGCATCTCTGTGTAGTAAACTGTAAAAATAACTTCCCACTGCAATTCCCAAAAGGCCACACCTTCAGATGACAACTGATGAAAACACTGCTCCTTCCTCCCTCTCAGAGAAAATCCTGGTACACTTTCATACTTTAAGACGACACCATGTGTCTCAATTACTCAGTCCTGAAAACAGACACTAAAAATCCACTGGGTGTATGACCGTGGCAAAACAAGTAGCAGTTTGACAGTTCTTACTATTTTCCTGTTATAAAAATAATCTCTCATCCAAGATAAGCAGCTGTTATAATGATACAAGAGGCATATTTTCTTCATAGTTACACTAGTAATTCAGTAAGAACTTGTCTGTGACTAAAGTTCCCCCAAACACACACACGGAAGGGGAAGCCCACTCAGTGACCGACGCTGCTGAAGAGCAGGCAGCAGGTACTCACCCACGGCATGGAGCCAGGCCTTGGTCTGGCGGCATCAAAAATACATGCTGTAATTGTGTTTGCTGGTTGATTTTTTTTCTAGGATCCAATGTCCCTAAAAGATGGATATGAATTACTAGAAACGTGGAAGGATGGGAAGAAACAGAATGGGAGAAAGGTGGCACCATGTGGCAGAAGCAGCCTCACGGTGCCGTTCGGGTCTAGCCGCCTCTCCCTGGAGAGACTGGCTGTTCAGCTCCATGACACTGTTCTCTCACCGGGTGGGGAATTCCTGCTCGTCTATAAAAATGGGGCCAATAATAGATACTACATCACAGGTCTGGTGTGAGGAGTCAAGTGCAGTAAGCAAAGTGCTTAGCACAGTCTCTGATACACAGTAAGTCCTCATTAAGTCAAAGTTATTAGAAGAAAATCTTCTGTCTGCCCCAATAGAATATCATTTAGGATTGATCTCAAAAATTAAGAGTGGTTCTAAAAAACTGTGAAGGATAACATAATCTGTTGTTAAAACCAATGTAGTTTTACCTAGAGAGCCTCCGTGGATTGGCTACCTAAGGCCACCGGTTCTTTTTCCGTCCTGCTGTACCTGCTGCCTGCTCTTCAGTCTTCTTTAGCTTCACACTTTCAGGAAGTAGAGGATTTCTCTGTGGATGCAGGACACATGTTCACTCTTGGTTTGCAAGACCAAAGCAAAGCAAACAAAAAAAAAAGCAGTGTCGGACAAGCACATCTATGGAAAGCCACAATACTCAGAAAAACAAACCTTCCAAGTATTTCTCAAAACCTATTGGTGGCAAAGACTTTTTAGAAAAGGGACATCCAAGGCTGGTAGAGTGTAGGTAAAGAGACCCTTACGTACACTGCTTATGGAGTCATAAACTGCCGGAATTTTCTGGAGAGCAAGTTGGCAATGCACATAAAGGTCTTAAAAAGTGTGCTTATGCTTTGACCCAGCAATTTGTCTTAAGGAAAGAAAAAAGCCCGGGTCCCCAAATTTAGCAACAGAGTATTCCTTGATAAATTATTTATATGTTAAAAGTCAAAGCCTGAAGGAATAACAGGACTTCAGAAAATAATTTATGGTACACCCATATAAAGGTAGTTACACACATATTAAATGTTATAGAAACACATTAAGCAATATGAACAAAAGTCCAACATATATTTACATCATAATTTTAAAAGATTACAAACCTTTGTGTCTGTTAAAATTCTCCAGTTGAAAGAAACAGGAAACCAACTCAAGGTAGCTCAGGGAGAAAACAGAGTAAGAACATTACCGGGATAATGGGATGAAGCATGGGTGAGCAGCCAGGCCCCATACAGGAAAGGGAAGGCTATTAGTGTCTTTTCTAAGTCCTTCCATCCATCACCCTACTTGTCCTTGCATATCTGCTTCATTCTTCAGCTTTCTGGTGACTCCTTCCTCGTGGTAGAACATGGCCACCCCATATTCTGGAACAACAGAGCTCTGGACAGATCTAGTGAGGAAAAAAAGTGATGAGCCAAGCACGAGTCCACCGTGGCTGGATGTGACATCCTGCACCAGTGTGGTCCTCGGGGACTCCACAAGAATTGGGCTTGTGAGAGCTAGATACATGTCCCTGAAAGAATCTACTACAAGAATAGAGAGGGAAATCTTATTTTTTTAATTTTAGGGAAAAAAGTTGTGTTCCTAAAAAATTAATAGAAAGATATACACCAAATATTAACAAGTTATTTATGAATATAAAATTATAAACAACTTTATCATCTTTTGCTTATAAATATTTCCTATAATTTAGACTGATGTGTGTTAATTTTACAAATTAGAAGTTAATTTTAAAAGTTAAACTATCAGGTGATTTTGACATAATGCTAAGGAAAATAAGATTTTAAAAAATCCACAGTTTAATTTTAATTAAACAGTTAGTTAACCCCTTAACTCTATAAAATATGTACACACAGAAAAGGAATGGAAAAAAAGTCCAGTAAAACATTAGCAGAAATATCCCTAGATGACGAATTACACATTATTTTTATTTTCTCATTTATAATTTTCTATACTTCTCAACTGTTCAATGGGTATATATTACTTTCCTACTCTAAAAAAAATCGGTCTGAGAAAGGAGTCTGCACAGTGAACTCAGTTTTTATTGCGATGGTTATAACCCTGCAGGAAACACTGTGGCCACCAGATAAGAGACAGCGAGTTTTGGTGTCTTTTTTTCCTAGCCCCAAAACACCTGAAAAATGAAAATTGCCAACAGTAACAACTACTTCAACCATGATTTATCTTGACAATCCCTGGCCCACAAAATATTTTAAAAGTTCTGGAGAATTCTGGGGTTATATCTAAGTGTTTAAAAAAAATAAAATCTGCGTATTATTATTCTACAAATGAGAACTGTTTAAATGTAAAGAAGATAATACTCAGAGTAATCTTACACAAGTATATGAAACATAGTAATACTAGGTGGAAGAGGCTTATCTTTTCTCTGTCCCTATTAGAGAAGAGACAAAATGGGTTTTAGCGGCAAGATGTTTTTAGCTACACCATCAGCCATGCCGAGCCCACAAAGACATGGGCTAAAAAACAAATCAAGATTTGGATAAACCTAAAATTTAGCACCCAGTTCACTGCTACATGATGGCTCCCATATCCCTTGCCCTCTGAAACATGAAGAGTGCTAAAGAAAATTTTACATGTTGTAAGTTTTGCCCTAAACCCAGACAGTTAAGTTGTAAATATGGAAGGAGCCCTCTAGAGAAGAGTCTTTCCCTATTTTCCTAGAATCTTTAAATTAAAGATATCTCTATCTAGGACAGAATAGCGGCGATGCCTGGCTTAGAAAATTTCTACAGACTTCTTTCTAGCTCTGTGATCAAACCATAAAATAACGTTCAAAATATCAATCAATACAAAACGCATGCTGTTTTTGTAAAATGTACCATAACTCTCTAATGGAAATACTTCATGTTCCATATTTACCCATTGAGATACAATTGTTAGTTCAATAAGCACATAATACAGCTCTAATATTTTAAAACACATTATTCTACTCTAAATAAATGTATACCATGGTACTCCAAAATCTATCAAATACAGTATTTTTTTTATTTTTAACCATCTTCAATTATTTTTACATTAACCACTTTTATTTCACCCCTAAAAGTCTTAATCACATGGAATCAACAAATTCCTCTAAACATAGTCCTTAAGGAAAAAACAGAAGGAGATACAGTGAAATGATGCTTGACAGTCATGGTAATTCCAATGGGAAAATGTACATAAAATGATAACAACTTCTGTATATTAACAGTCCAAACACAGATTTTACCTATAAGGATAAAATTAAATGCTGATAACGTCAGTGTTTTCAGAAGTAGATATGGCAACAGCTGTAAAAGCATCATGCTACTACAAACAATGTACAGAAACAACTAAAAAGTTTAACGTGAATGCCCTCTAAATTGCAAGCCAGACATCCTCTCCACGTGAGGGCGATACACACCCAACGACAATCCAAACTCACTTGTTTGTTAGCTAACACCCAGAAAATTGAAAACGCTGTTCCCATTTTAACTGAACACATATTTCTCAAAATAAGATTCACCACTAACGTAATGTTATATTACATTTTAACATCCTCTTTAAATAACCAAGAGCAAACGGGTACTACCATCAGCACATAGAACAGCAACAGGCAACGAGGTCAGGAAGCAGAACACGGGCTCACTCGAATCAATGCAACGCGAGCGCAGGGGCACCCGTGTTAACCCGCTGGGGACAATCAGCCACGAAACACATTTTTCACTTTGAATCTCTAGGCAGTCTGTATTTTGACCTTAAAGTGGTCAAAATATTTAATATGAGTAAAGCTCATGTTCAGCTACCTACAAAGGTCTAAGGCAACAGAAACACTGTCATTTTATGTTACATTTTACCTAATTTTTTATATGTTTATTTTGTTTAGCACATGAAAGAATTATACAGCTTATTTTTTAAAATTCAAATGTGGAATTTCTATACACATTAAACCATCGACACAATTTCTGCCTCTGAAGTGCTAATAAAATATTTAAAATTATACAAACAAATATCCACTAAACAGCATTTTATTTTATAACACTCTGTGTTAATACAATAAATATACAAAACTTCCAAACCACCAAAAACATGCGACAGTAGAGGGACAGATGGAGGGCATTTGGACCGACCCACGACAGTCACCAGGATGGCAGTGCAGTACTGCTCCCTGACAAGACACACACACATCCCTAGATAAATAACCCAAGTCCCAAATCACACATCACTGAGCCGTGATTTTCCAGTGTTCGAACTTCAGTTGTAAGTAAAACAGCCACAACTAAATATTACCAACTAGAAAATGACCTGGGTGCTTGCTTACCCTGTGAAGACCATTTCATGATTCTGATACTGGGTAATGTTGATAATAATATAAAACACTTCAACAAATGCCTATCTTTTGCTGAGTGAAAACATAACTGTTTACTAATTATTGTTAAGGGAATAGAAAATATAAGAATTTAACTGCCCTACTACACCTTATCAAACTGTGAGCATTGCCATCATTTTAATGCACATTTATGTTTTTAAAAACAATTATCTTATAAGCTTTTATTAATCCAAACAACTAAATTTATAACATGTTCCCCATCCACACAAAAAAGCTACTGCTAGCTGTAATCACTCTTTGCTGTCTAACAATGGGGGTTTCTACAGAACAGGCACAGACACTTCTGTCGATGAAGGAAACTATCTCAGCATTTTCCAAAAGTCTCTACATCTTTTAGTTGTACTTTAAAGGAAAATGAAAATGGATTTGAGATATAAATTAATAATGGACATAGTGTTCTTGCTGTATTTTATGGTTAATGTTCTGAATGCCTGTAAAATCCACACTTAATTAAAGCACACAGATGAAACATTTTCAATAAGATTACAGATTCTGAAAAACTTGAACTGACTTATTTGGTTGAAAGTAGGTGGAGATTATCGCTGATGAGAAATATTCATAAACAACTTTAAATTCATACTCTGAACCCTATCAAAGGGTTCATCAAATAAAAGAAACATATTCCGAGTATATTACTTCAGTAAAGGCCTAGAGAAATCCAATGGAAACACCACCTGGACGGGTCTGAGCCACCCAGCAGCACGGCCACGCAAAGCTCTTCCCACAAACAGGGAGAACTCACCGTTCAGGCCTGTTCCAGCCCCTTCCAGATTTAGGGAGGAGAGAGAGAGTATTTAACCATTTGTGCCAATCTGATTTTTTTTTTAAGGATGTGCAGTCTCAAATAATATAATCCAATAAATGATCCTTACTTAAAATCAAACTGAATAAATCACTGCCCATTATTCTGTAATCTTAAATTAGCTAATGACTTCAAAAACACAGTATCACTACTTTACAAATGTCTTGGGTCTCAATCAGTATTAAACATGATTCAAACTTTCAACCCAAAGGCATACTATAAGAATGAACTCCTGTGCTGCACAATAACAATTCTAAAGTGATTATATTCATAATTAATGCATTCAACCGTATATTTTCTTGCTTGGTGCAAGTTAAATGTTTTGTTTTTTCTACTACTAAAATTTTTTGATATAGTCAGTCTCAAAAATTGACAGACCGAGATGCACTAGGGATTCAAGTATGTGTATGCCAAGGTCTTTTTATTTTTAATGCCACTAGATACGAGAGGCTAAAAAAATCCCTTAAATACTGTACGTTCTTTATGGACAAGGAGTTAGGCTAGACTTTAACACCTCTGTTAAAAATTACACACACACCCCAAAAAAGAGCTGCCAAATACAATCTCCATTCAATTAGAAAGGGGAGCCACAAGAATATACCCAAGTTTCCATACAGTAATATTTTACTATGATATGAATACTGAAAATTTATTTAAAAAAAGGAATTCTCATCATTACATTCTATTCCATCAATTTTCTACCTTTTCTTTTGGGTAATACACTGCATATTATATTCTCATTGCACCCCAATAAACTTTTATTTAAAAGAAACTATTATAGAAAATCATTTCTATAATTCTACAACTTCCCAATCCTACAACCATAAGCAGTGCAGAACCCAAAATACTAATTCTTTTAATTTAAGAAATGTGGTGCCCATGCAAGATCAGAGATTGATACCAAAGTATCAACTACGCTAAAAAAAGAAAAGAAAAAGATAAAATTTACATTATCTACTATGAATGCACACAGGCTCTTCACTGGTGACTGAAACTGCT
This sequence comes from Carollia perspicillata, assembly GCA_004027735.1. NCBI lineage: Eukaryota > Metazoa > Chordata > Mammalia > Chiroptera > Phyllostomidae > Carollia > Carollia perspicillata. The sequence goes on along the minus strand of PVKM010009094.1, from coordinate 26,991 downwards.
AAAAAGCAAGCCAATTTAAAAATCCATAAGTCTCTGATGGCCTATTTCTTTCAAAATAAATAAAGATAGAGAAATGAAGCAACAACTTACTGCTCCAATGTACAACCCTTACGTATAAGATTCCTGAAAGAATGACCGCAGCTAGTACTAAATGCATTCTTAATAATAACTACCATGTCAATTTCAGTGTCTCACCACTGAAATAATTTGCTGAACATTCATCCTCCAAAAAATATGGAGAATATTTATTTAGCAGGTAATATTTTTTTCTGCAAGGGACACTAAAATCTTAAGAAACTGGTAGGTAAATAATAAGACAAGGATGTTTTTCTGGTTTTCACCCATGCACAAGTGAATAAGAGATATACATGCTCTGTGTATTGTGTGTTTTAAACATAAAAATATTTATAGAATACAGTAACTGGAGAAAAAAGTACCATCAGAAGGTGACAATGTATTATTTGCAGATTCTCTAAATTTGGTTGCCCTTGAAGGCATTCTGAGCCGCACTAGTTGCTGCAGTGGAGGCTGCGTTTGCAGCTGCGGTCTGGACAGTTTTGTTGGACATCACACCTGTTGCGAACTCTTGCTGGGCCTTCTCAAAACTAGCACCCGTCGTGCGATATAGTCCATGTACCTACAGAGGCACAAAAAAGCGGGAGAAGATCAGCGGTCATCTACACATTCATTTTCAACAGCTCTTCAGTCAGTCTCAGCGTTACTCAGAAAAAAGGAGATTCCAGGCATGACACCTAAGATCCAGAACATCACCCACCACACTGGCACATAATATTGTATTTAAATATCTTCTTAACACAGGTTTCTCCTTTTGATCTCGGTGCAGAAAAGATAATTATCCTATGTGAAAACAAAATAATTTGAAGAACTTGACCAAATGAAAAAGCTTTGACTCTGCCCAAGGAGCTCAGGTGGTTAGAACATTGTCCCAATTGCCAAGGTTATGGGTTCAATCCTCGGGTAGGGCACGTACAGGAAGTAACCGATGAATGCATAAATAAGTGGAACGAAAAAATTGATAACTTTTCTCTTTCTCTCCCCCTTCCTCTATCTAAAATAAATAAATAAAAACTTCTTAAAAAAGAAAAGAAAAAAGCTTTGTTTTCTGCTATTTCTAATGAAGATATTATAACATTACAAGAAAATGGTTTAACATAACAAGAGACATTCTAATTTTAAAACATTAATGATTCTCTCAACAAATCAAAGAAAATAATGCCTTCCCTATTTCTGTATTGGCTACATATATACAACTGACCATATTATAATCATATATGATATCATTTTATCATTTAATGTACCAAGAACTATTTATGCCTTAAAGATACTTCTATCTGCTCTGTAAACCATTTAACCTTTTGTGTATGGTCAAGTTTTAAAGGATTAAAAAAAAAAACACTTCTGTGACTTATCCATCTATACTTACTCATCACACAAATCTTGGGATTTACTTTCATTAGCAGGGTTCAAAAGTGCTCTATTAGCATATGTTTTAAGGTGCATAAACCCAAATCTGGAGAGGGACCCAAGACGGCAGAGGAGTAGGTGGAAGCTTCACAAACCTCCTCCCAGAACCAAACTGGAGTTAAACTAAATTATAGAAAAATCATCCTGAATAACCAACTGAACACTAGCTGCAAAGAAGCCTTATAACCACAGACAGAAAGAAGAAGCCACATCATCACCACATGACTAGTAGCAAATGTAGAGGAGGTGCAAGAGGGTTGGCTGGGCTTCCACAGGCACCCTGGCCACAGGAGGGATATTTCAGTGGCCAGGGTGGTTCACCCTGAGAAGTGTGGGGTCTAAGCCCCGAGCTGGCCTCCCCAGCCTGCAGTACCAGAACTGGGAAAAGAACCCAAATAAATTCTGGCTTTGAAAAGCAGCAGGGTTTCTATCCACCAGCTAGAGACAGCTGGAGATGCAGAGAGCCTCTTCAAGGGCCAATGCACAAAACTCTGTTTGCAGCCACCTACCCTGGGCTCCAGCAGAGGGAGAGCAGAGTGGGCTAGAGACACATGAGCAGAGTCTGGGGCTGGTGGCTCTGGGGAGAGAACTGAAGGAACAGCCACACAAGAATCCCTGTGCCGAGTCATTCCCCACACTGCAGGAGCCATCCTTCTCAGGCAAGCACTCCTCTCCAGGTGTCCTTAGCCTGAGGGGAAGCAATAGTGCTGCCCACAGGAATCATTCTTGCCCCACCATGTGGTGCTCAGGCCTTGGTGGTCAGGAGTATAGCTGGAAGACGTTCACTGATAAAGCCTAACAGATAGCCTGCAGGCAGAGGCAGATCTGAGACTTCAGCTGACACTCCCATAGGCCCAGTGCTAGTAAAAGCCAGACTTAGTGAGCAGCCTGGTTCTTTCTGCACGCAAACAGGCCCAACAGAGGGAGCCATGAGCTGTGGATTGCTTATAGCTCCAAACAGGTTGTCTGGGGCCAGTCACAGGCTGCATCAGACATAGGTCTAAACCAGAGTCTTTGCAGATCTACCTAATAAATAGAAACAAATACAAAGAAGCAGCCAAAATGAAAAGACAAAGAAACAGACCCCAAATGAAAGAATAAGAGAATCCTCCAGAAGACGAACTAGATGAAATGGAAGCAAGCAATTTGTCAGAGAGTTTAGAATAATGATTATAAGGATATTCAACAACATGAAAAAACACAGAGAACCCATAAACGAGGATCAGTCAGAAATAAAAAAATGTAGTATCTGAAATAAGTAATACCCTGGAAGGAATAAACAGTAGATTAGATGAAGCAGAGGATCAATCAGTGATTTGGACAACAAGGTAGAAAAAAACACCCAAGCTGAGCAGCAAAAAGAAAGAAGAATTTTTTAAAAATGAGAAGACCTTAAGAAACCTTTGAGACAACCTGAAGTGTACCAACATCCACATCTTGGGAATACCAGAAGGAGAAGAGAGTGAGGCAAGGCATTGAGAATCTACCTGGAAGAAATAATGACGGAAAACTTCCCTAATCTGGTGAAGGAAAAAGACACAGTCCAGGAAGCTGAGAGTCCCAAACAAGTAGGACCCAAAGAGGCCTACAGCAAGACACATTATAATTAAAATGGCAGGGCTTAAAGACAAAAAGAGAGTCCTAATAGCTGCAAGAGAAAAGCAGGTAGTTATATACAAGGAGGCACCAACTAGACTATCATCTGATTTCTTAACAGAGACATTTCAGGCCAGAAGGGAGTGGCACGAAATATTCAAGGTGATGAAAAGCAAGGACCTACAACCAAGGCTACTTTACCCAGCAAGGCTATCATTTAGAATCAAAGGGGAAATAAGGAGCTTCCCAGAAAAGAAAAAGCTGTTAACATCAAACCAGTGCTGCAACCAATGTTAAAGGGCTTGCTAGAAGGAAGAAGGAAGAAGAAACAGAGTAAAACAATCTAACAATAAAATGGCATGAAATACATATCTTTCAATAATCACCTTAAACGTAAATGGCTTAAATGCTCCAACCAAAAGACATAAGGTAGCTGAATGGATAAGAAAACAGACCCATATATATGCTATCTACAAGAGCCCTACCTTGGATCAAAAGTAAAGGGATGGAAAAAGATATTTCATGCAAATGGAAAAGAAAAAGAAGCTGGGATAGCAATCCTTATATCCAACAAAACAGACATCAAAACCAAGGCTATAGTAAGAGACAAAGAACACTACATAAAGTGAACAATGCAACAAGAGGACATAATCCCAGTAAACATTTACATACTCAACACAGGAGCACCTAAATATGTAAAGCAAATCTTGATGGCTATAAAGGGACAGACTGATAGACAGTCGGAGCAGGGGGTTAACACCCCCTTGACTTCAATGGACAGATCTTCCAGACAGAAAAATCAACTGGGAGACAGGGGCCTTAAACCACAGGTGGCAAACTCAAGGCCTGCAGGGCGAATCTGGCCCTCCACCTTGTTTTAGCTGGTCCAGCACCTTGTTTCTACCTGGTGGCAGTGCTGAGCTCTCGCTTAACTGTTAAGGAGTAGTTACATTTACACAGTCCTAAAATTATATTCGACCCTTTGAAGGCAACCGTAAGGCTGATGTGGCCCCTGATGAAAATAACTTTGTCACTTCTGCCTTAAATGGTACACTAGATCAAATGGATTCAATTGATATTCTCAGAGCATTTCACCCCAAAGCAGCAGAATACACATACTTTTCAAGTGCACGTGGAACATTTCTTAGGACAGACCACATGTTAGTACACAAAAAATCTCAATAAATTTAAGAAGACTGAAATCAATCAAGCATGTTCTCTGACCACAATGCTATGAAACTAGAAATCAATCACAAGAACAACACTGAAAAACACACGAAGACATGGAAACTAAATAACATATTATTAAAATGCATAAACTATAAAGCAATCAATACATATAACATCAGCTACTCAATACAAATTTGAGAAGAAATAATAAAGCAATTTAGAACAAATATTTATTATATGCCTATAAACTTGGAGGGCAGAGAGGAACAAAAAAGTGAACTTGTAATTACACTGCACTGTGATTAGTTCTAAATTAGAAGCCTGACTGAAATGCAATCAAAGTGGGTTTGGTGGATGGGGGTAGTGCATCAAAGTCAGTCCCCTTCCAAAACCTGGATAGAAACTGGTGATTATGGAGTAAATATCAAGTGTAAAACAGAATGAGTCAAGGACAGTTCAGTCAAGTTTGGACACTGCGTTGCCGTTTCAAAAAGAGAATAGAGAGGACAGGCTAGTTTAGGGAGGGAAAGAGATGCTGGGCTGGATTCTAAACTGTTGTATGTCCTATAAATGTTTATTAAATACCTATGCCAGGCCTGCCACAGGAGGCAGGTGAAGACGTGGTTTGGAGCTCAAGAGAGAAGTAGGCTAGAGACATGGACTTGGAGACCACTAGCACATAAATGGTAACTACAACTCTGACATAAATGAAATTCTCCATGAAAAACACAAAGTAGAGGCTTTTGTGCAGTTCCTGCCAACTCTTGAGGTGATCCTTCCAGACCTGAGTACAATGCTCCAGGGAGGCGTTTGACCCTGCTGAACTACCAAGCTGCTTAAGCTTTATTACTGGAGGCCCCTTCCCTAGGCCCAATACAACTATGGTAGAGTGATAATTACTTTCAACACCAGTAATTTTCACTCACATTGAAAGATGATATTTATATTCACTACCAATATTTCAACAACCAGAGTGATCTGGAAAGGAGATGCAGAAAATGAATACATGCAAGATTGATATATGCATGGTATATTCCCACAGATCCAATCAACATAATACAGTATAGCTGGGAGCTTTCCAGGCTCAAGAAAAAAAAAAAAAACTGGTGTCTGACATTGACATGAGAGACTACAATGATATGAGATGTTGTAGTTCTACAGAAACATATTCTAAGTGCTGGACCTTTGTGGCGAGGGCCATATGCATCATCAACTGAGCTCTGGAGAACTATGGATTTAAGTGTCGTCTCTGGGTATATTCTGAAAGAAGAGGTGTTCACTCTTGGGTCTGCGATAAATCAGAAAACTGTCGTACACAGTTCAATCTGGGAGCCCCAAAACACATAAAGCCAATCTTGATGGACATAAAGGGAGAGATCGATAGAAATACGTCATAGTAGGGGGGATTTTAACACCCGCTTGACTTCAATTCTGTCTTCCAGACATAAAATCAACTAGGAGACAGTAGCCTTAAACGACACACTAGATCAAATGGATTTATTTGGTATCTTCAGAGCATTTCACCCCAAAGCAGCAGCATATATATACTTTTTAAGTGCACATGGAACCTTTTCTAGGATAGACACATTAGGACACAAAAAGTCTCAATAAATTTAAAAAGACTGAAATCATATCAAGCATCTTCTCTGACCATAATGCTATGAAACTAGAAATCAATCACAAGAAGAGCAATGAAAAACACACAAAGACATGGAAGCTAAATAACATGTTATTAAGATGCATAAACTATGAATTATATCAATACATATAACGGCCTCTCAGTACAAATTTGAAAGAGAAAATAATAAAGCAAATTAGAACAAATATTTATTATATGCCTATTTAAAGGGTGGTCGACATTAAAAAGAAAGTTCCCCAAGTGAAAAAATTCACCCTTTTGTCAGAAAATCTATAAACATAATAAATTAGTACTTTCAAAAATATGCCTTGGGCCTGGCTGGTATAGTTCAGTGGATTGAGTGCGGGCTGTGAACCAAAGGGTCACTGGTTCGATTCCCAGTCAGGGCACATGCCTGGATTGCAGGCTGAGTCCTTAGTAGGGGCCACCTGAGAGGCAACCACACATTGATGTTTCTCTCCCTCTCTTTCTCCCTCCCTTCCCCCCTCTCTAAAATAAATAAATAAAGTCTTTAAAAAAATATGCCTTGGTTGATCAAGATATTCTTGGACATAAAGAAAGTTGCAGTAATTCTTGTTCCTGAAACAATTCATGATGACCCTCAACAAAGCTTCCAAAAGCATCACAGTTCACTTCAGTGTTGGGAGCATTTGAAGAATTCAGCCGGATATCTGAATGACATCAAAAACGACAAGTGTGGACCCAGGCTTGAGTGGGAGAGCATATCGCAGCACTATTTCCATGGCTGGACATGGATGTTAGCAAAGGAATCAGTCACTTGCTGAGGAGCCCTTTTGGTGTTCGCCCTAAAACAGGCCGAACTGCCGTGCCTACTGGTTCACAGGAAGTGGATCAGTTTGACCTGTTTACTGTTCCAACCATAAGCTCCATCTGCCATGAATTAGATGCTAATTCCATTAATGAAGAGGAAAAAGAGGAGAACAAAGCTGAATCCAATATCAAACACAGAATCAGAGATTATAAAAAGACCAGCCTAGGTCCTTAAATAAAAGTTTTTGAATAGTTTCTTGAAAACTTGGATAAATCTCAAAGAGACCTTCTCAAGAAGAGTGATTTATAAAATGACTTCTGAAAACAGTAACTCCCCTCCAACCAATGTGGATAACTTCTACTTTCAACCAAGAATCAAATCCTTCAAGAGCCATTTAATAAATATTGCAGAACCATGTATGCATTTTAATGCTCAGTGCAAAATTTCTTTCTCTTGATAAGTAATTACACTGAAAAGATTCCTAAGAGTACCAAAGGAGAGTGTCCAGGTTCCTGGAAGGAACAAAAATGGGAGGAATAAGGGGACTGAAGATAAATTTGTAAAATTTAACATTATAAAGAGATAATTCTAAGATTTCTGATATAAATATTCACTTCTACCAGATGCCATATATTGAGGTAACTAGGCAGTAACATGCCCCAGGCTTTAATCTCAGCGAACTGGATACAGCCTCCAAACTTCTGGAGCGAATATTCTAAGTGAATGAGGGCTTTGTCCTTAAGTCTTAGACCACGTGTAAGTTAATTACACCTGCAGTGTATATTCAGTCACTTCTTTGCTTACTGGCATTTTTATAGGTCAGGCAACATCCCACTGCCCATCTTTGAAAAATTATTTTAAACTAAGCATTTAAACCTACTTTTTACTCCAAAGATGTGAGTTACTAGATAATATTAGGGCCTAGCAGAGTATTGTTTACAACTGTTGCAAACTGTCGTTCCTAACTTCTTCCCTTAGAGAACCAATGGAATGGTTAGTCAGTCTATACAGTAGTGAAGCAGCTTAGAAAAACTAACCAACTTCACTAACATAAAACCTGTTATACGTGTCAAAACACAGGGACTCTATATGTATGGATACTTAAATTTAACTTTCAAGTTTTCATTACTTTCACATTTGACTTTGTGATATGTATTCTGAAGTGTCAGATTTCTTTTGTCTGGTTTTACAACCAATCTAAATAAAACAGCATTCCGTTTGCATTCTATCTTCTGAGAAACACTGGAAAGCAAGTGATCAGGCTGATACTACGTGTAATTTATGAAAATTTTCCTTCCTTTGCATTTTCTTCACCATTGTTTTCTCTATAGCCACACAGTCTTTTTAAAAAAATCTTTCAGATTATATAATGCAGTCAACACAGTGAAATGCCCTGCATTTATCTTTTCAATTTTTTAAGAAAAATATTAAAGACCATTATGCAAAACTGAAACACACACACACAAAATAAAGACACCAATATTTAAGAAGCACCACCAACAAAAAGGAATGATTAGGAAAGAAGGGGAAAAACCAGGGACTCTTCTACAGATGTCAAGGGAAGAAAGCATGCTAAAAACAAAAATACCCGCATTGTCTGAATCCTCCCGACACAGTGGCACAGCACATGCACCGCTCTACCATGGATCCATATTACCGTGGGTCCAAGTGTGAAAAGGTGAGGGAGAAAAAGAGAAGACTGACAAGTACACATACTGGTAAACCCTGAAAGTCTTTTCTTCTAGTAACCACAGCACTATCCTCAAGATAGAACTATTTTTACTCCTCTTTCAAAACCACATTTTCTATGGAACATTAAAAATGGGGATAAATTACTAATCCTGTGTCCAAGAAACTATCTCACAATGAGTGCATATGACTAGACTCTACAAAATGAAGTGCAGTACAGAAATCTAATAAACCTTTACTTACGAGACCCGGTCAGTCCAGTAATCACAGGTTCGCTTGCCTCTCTCTTCCCTCTTTCCCTAAGTTTACAGGCATGTAATAAGTAAACATTTGTTCTAATTTACTTTATTTCCTTTTTCAAATGTGTATTGAGTAGCTGATGTGATATATTTATGGGCTTCTTGGTTTAATGACTTAAAATGAAATTTACAGCCCCACAAAGACAGTAGGAGCACCCACTTCTCAGTGGTCTGCGTCCATACAGACCCGGAGAGCCGCCCAGGGGGGAACAACCACGTGAGTATCCCGTGTACACTGCTCCAGTACTGTCGCCACTCAGGACCTTGAATTCGCCTTCCGTAAAGCAGTATTTGTTGCCCTGTCTGGGAGTTTTCCTCAGGATATGAAATAATTATGTAAACGTGTTGCACCAATAAAAATAAAAATTATCCTGTTTCCTTCATGCATCTTCAAAATATTTTAGTGTAATACTGAGCAGGTATATGACAAAAAAATATATGTATGGAAAATAAAGAACCATGGCACTTTATTTAATTGAAATAATCCAAACATGTTTCCTATAAGATTACAGAATACCATTTTAAGAATTCATGCTATTATTAATGTAAGATCCCTGCCATACTAAAATTATTTTACCTTTTTTAAAAGCTGGGAAAATACGAACAAGTGAGTTTCTGAAATATTTTTATTCTTGTTTTGAGTTTTTTAAAAATTTATGGATCCTAAAGCCCAATTTTTTCAATTAACCATTTCCTAGAAATCCTCTATAAACCCTTTCACCCACAGATCTGGGTCAGATGCCCCTTCTGTAACCTCTTGAAACCCACTCTGGTTTAATGCTATTGAAATCCCACTCACCCTTGGAGGCCCATCTCAAATAGTGCTGTCCTCTTTCTGTGTGAACTAGCGGTGGCTCTCCCTATAGTGAGCTCCTCCTACACTCTGTACGCCTTTTAGGCACGCGTATTATGCCACCTCTTTTGGGGCGGTACATGTCTTATACCCCACATGCCTTTAGTTCCTTGAGGGGAAGAGCTCACATTCACTCACTGTCATGCCCTCTAAAAGACATAATACCCGTGGGAGAAACCACTGAATAATTATTTGTTTATCTGCTAGGAATTAAAAACGGCCTAAAATTATCTTCATTATTAAAGTGTTATCAAAGAAGTGAAATACTGTTCTAACACACTACATCTGTGTTACAAAGTAAACTGCTTACTTTGGAATGATCTCAGAGGTAAATTTTTTAAAAAGGGAACATAACTACTTCACACCAACTAGAATAGCTATAATCAGAAAAATGGAAAATAAGTGCTGGCAAAGACGTACAGAAATTGGAACTTGCTGGGGGGAGTGTAGAACAATGCAGTCATTGCAGCCAGCAGGGCAAGGGAGGATGGCAGGAGAGCCTGTCTGTGACTACAGAACACCCACACAGTAAAGTGACCAGCCTTCCGTCCTAGAGCCAAAATAAGGCCCCCCAAAGGGGCGGGGGACAATGACGATGTTTTCAAAGAAAGTGAAAGTCACATTTAATCTAAGAAGATTATCTCTTTGCCTATAATAGATTACTGTCACAAAACATTTACTGTAAAAACCAATTTAACTAATAAATGAGACTTGTCATTATTCTGGATAGTATAGCCAAATTCTATACCCTTAGAACAAAATAAAAGAGTATTTGCAGAATAGATATTTTGGTATATAAAAAAATTTTTATGCACGTAGGGAAACTTGTTTTTTAAAGAAGTAACTTTTTTCTAAAATACTTTCAAAATGCCAAAAAAATCTATAATAATAATTACATTATTATGTGGGCACAAGAGTCTACGAACAATATTTAAAGTTCCGTGGGAAAAAAATAATACATATCTATCAACAATTGAATCTAAAAACACAAAATAAATAAGCAGAACAGAAACAGAATCATAGATACACAGAACGTTTTGATGGTTTTCAGAAGGGAGGGTATCTGGGGTATGGAAAAAAAGAAGAGGAGATTAGGAAGTACAAGTCACAGAATGGTTATGCGGATGTAAAGTACAGCATAGAGAATAGTGTAGTCAAAGAACATACGCATGACCTATGGTCATGGGTCAGGGAGAAGCGTGGAGGGAGGTAAAGGGGGAAAACTCTAATAGCATAATCAATAAAATATAATTTAAAAAAACAAATAATCATTCAAAACTAGGTACCAAAAGGAGTATGAGTTATGTATTGTCTATTTATCTCTTCTATTACCAAGTAATTCCAGCTCTTACAACAATTAAAAGAGGAAATTTTGGATTCACCTCATATATACTCTTCTGTGATTCACTCATTTATTGTTAATTGACCCACTTATAATATCTCTGCCTTAGTCCAAACCTATTATTCAATTTTACTAGTGTACTATAGAAAGATCTTTAAAAAACAAAAACAAAAACACCATTTAGAAATAATCCAAGGAAAAATTTAAGTTAAGGACAGAACTATCTATATCCTTACTTACAGAAGAGGTACAAAAGACAGATCTATATACTTGCATCTCAATTTTTAAAAATGTGAATTATAAGATGACACTATGGGGGAAACAATGTTAAGCTACCACAGTGCTCATACTGGGAACTCTACACACCACTGATCACCTACTCCAACTACGCAAGACATCAGAATGCCAACCACGTTCTCAAAGATGGAGTCACTGTCACTGAAATAGATATATACCACGGAACACATTCGACTGGGGATGGAAACACAGAACAACCTAATGAAACGCAGCAATCCTAGAGTAAAAATGTTGTATGCACAGATAACTTTTTGGAGGGCATTAACTGTTTATGAAGAGCCTGACCTCTAGTGGTTATAAAGGATGGCTACATAACTCCAAAGGATTTCTTTTTTAAACAGCCATTTTAAGTTAAAAGGAAAAAATATCAGGTGTTTTTATTGGATCAAATTTCTATCAAGGGAAAAGAAATCTACACCATACAAATATGAAAGCTGCCTCAAATTATATTTTAGCTTATAGTATCCTCATTGATTGTACGTCATAAAGTCCTATAGAAAACTATCTCATCTAAATTCCTTATTTCACAGATAAAGAATATGAGATTCACAGAATTTTAGGAACTTGTATAGAATGAAAGAAAGTAAACAAATATAAAAAAAGAGGTAACTAGGAACTTCTTTAACCATGAGGTAAAAGAAAAAATGGTCAACCAGAGAAGTAGTGATATTTCTTTTGAATCCCTGACACACAACAAGCACAGCTCTCGAACTTCCCCTTTCAATGCACTGGGCCCTGGAGAATCGTGTTACTTGCAGGGAAACACCGCGGAGAGACTTTAGAGGGCTGCCGCCGAGCAGTCAGCTACTCAGCAGCCACAAAATGAACACTTCCTCCACATTCTGACTCTGTTAATCATCCCTGCCAGACATCCCCCTCCCACCAGACTGGGTCAATCTTCTCCACATTCTTCCCTCCGTAGACTCTTAAATGGAAGGGTATTCGACCCTATGCTCTCTCCTCACTGCATATCCACTTACCAGGCTTCATTTACATCAAGAAGTCAATACTTCCCAAGTTTAGAAATCCAGCCTAAAGCTTTTTCCTTTGCTCCCAACTTATAGGTCCGAAAGTCTACAAAGTGATCATACTTTAATGCCCCCACCAGAAGTTTAAACTCTCCACATACAAAATTAAAAACATCTTGATGTTCAAATCTGTTCTTCTTCCTATACTCTCTTCCTGAATGACCCACCATCTAAAAACCTGGGTGTCGTCCTTGAGTCTCCCCCTCATCCTCCACTTCCAGGCCCAAGTCAAATCAATCACTACCTGCTCATTTTCCCTTACTACAGTTACTTACACTGCCACTTTCTTAGTTTAGGCCACCATCATTACTAGCCCGCTTCCTAGCTTGTCTACCAGTCTTCATTTCTCCAAATACTACATCTGTGCCCCACAAATCCCAAATCTATTTCTGAATTGTGTTTCTAACGCTCACATCGGATCAATTAAATCACACTCCTCTTTGTACCTCTTCTATGGCTCACCACCACTCTTTGGAGGAGATCCAGGCTTAACAAATTTTCCTAAGTCACGAGACTCTACATAATATAACTACACTTCTGTGTTCAGCCTCATCTCTACTTGCCCCCCCCCCACCAACCAAGCTTTTCTCTCTGTGCCAAGCTTATTTCCCATCCATTCTCAGCTACTTTTAATTATCTGAACATGCCATGCTATTCCCTGCAACTAGATATCAAAATGGTATCCCTGCTACCTGGTACCTACTTATTTTTTCCCTTCTCCCTTACTTTACTTAGATAACTCCTGTTCATTATGATACCTCACCCAAGGCAATACAAAAAGACATCCCTACCAAAAGAGGTCTCCAAAACTTGGTTAGGCTTCCCTCCTTTGTGCTCCCTATACCTGGCCTATCAAAGCCGCTAAATGAATGGATTGTGGTATCCACTCATTTGTTTCTCTTCTACACCAAAATGTGAGCTCCTTGAGCTTAGAGTGCAGTCCCTGGCACATAACACATACTCTTCAATGGTTGTTTTAACAAATGAATAAAACCTGCAACATACCACAAAACCCCCTGCTGTACTCTAAACTTATTACATTTCCAGTCTTATAAAGCACCCCCAAAGGTATATCTAGAATAATAAAGAAATTGTACAGAGATGCTGCAATGATCAGGTTATAGTGAAGGTATTTTGCATATGTGATTACCATGCATAATCAGCTCATCCTGAGAAACAGAGAATATCCCGAGTGATCTGGGTGGGCCTGATCCAATTAGTTAAAGGCCTTATGAACAGAACTGAGGTTTCTCGGGGAAAGAAGAAATCCCACCTGTGGACTACAGCTTCATGTTCTATTTGAGAGTTTCCAATCCTTTCTGACTGCCTATGCTACAGATTTCAGGCTGACCTAGCCTGCCCCCACAACCACATAAGCCCATTCCTTTCAATAAATATCTTTATTATATTGTTTCTGATTGAACAGGCACCTACTAAACAAAAGTACACATCAAGCCAGACCCTAAATATAAAATGATAAAGAGGTCAAAAAGACTAGTAAAGAAAATTATTTTTTTAATCCTCACCCAAGGATATGTTTACCGTTTTTGAACAGAGAGAAAAGGAGGGAAGAAAGAGTGAGAGAAACATCAACTAGTTGCCTCTCATATGCATCGCCACCAAGGATCAAACCCATAATCTAGGTAAGTGCTTTGACTGGGAATCGAACCTGCAACCTTTTGGTGTATGGGACGATCCTCCAATGAACTGAGCCACCCAGCCAGGGTGAAAATTAACTGTAATTGAGACCCTGTGCTATGCAATTTACAGTCATTGTTCAATCATTACACCAATAAAAGCTGCAGTTATTCTCATTCTTCATTCAACATATTTGCATACCTGTCACAAGCCAATCACTGACAGTCACTGTTCTAGATGTGAGGAACACAGCCTGAAAGCACACAGACTAGGCCTCTGCTCTCGTGGAGCTTAGAGTATGAGTGGTTACAGACCATGCCTCCGTTTACACAGCTATATATGAAGGTGCCAGAATTTCAACCTGTGTGGAGTGGCTCCAAAGCCATTGCTCTTTTCATTTCATTCCAATGGTCCAAGGCATGTTCATCCTGGAAGAGCTTAACAAGCTGTGTAGTGAGAAAATGTGCGCTACAAGGGACATAAAGTGGCCTGTGCCCAGATCATGCCATGTATAGTCCAGACAGCAAGTTCCTCAGGAAACCAGAGGACAACATAATCCCTAAGACATGGGGTAAGAGGAAGATTCTGTGGAGAGGCAGGAAGATTTGAGCAACTTCTTCACAGAACACTAGTTGAGAACTATTAAGAAAGTTAAGAAGCAAAGCATGAACAAGAACTGGGAACATATGTGAGGTATTTAAAGAAACTGAGTAGCACAGTTTGAGAAGAGTAGGAAGTCTCGATCCGGAAGCTATGGAAGGGACTAGCCCTACTTCCCACACCACCTCAGTCCCACTCCCCTCCCCATGTGGACTTCGAAAATCTTCACAGTGCTGGGTTTCTCTGGGGCTTTTTTTTTTTTAATATCAAATGGACTGAAGAAAGTGGGGGCACAGTGTGACTGACCAGTCAAAAAAAATTCTGGATTCACTGAGGCTGGGAATGAAAAAACACAAAGATTTTTTTTTTTAAAGGTATAAAAGTATCCAGGAAAGTCACTAAAAAAGTAGTGGAAGCACTGACTGAAGTAGTCAAAGTGCTGACCCAAATGTTGAACGGAATCATCTAAGTACTTAGCACCACCTCATTTATAGTAGGTATTTAATAAATGTATAGTAGGTATTTAATAAATGTATAGTAGGTATTTAATAAATGTATAGTAGGTATTTAATAATAAATGTATAGTAGGTATTTAATAAATAAAAAAACAGTTTCACTGAGATAAAATCTATATACTACACAATTTAGCCTTTTAAAGTGTACAATTCAATGGTTTTCAACATACCGATAGTGTTGTGATTGTATCCTCTATACAACTTAATTTTAGAACATTTTCATCACTCCAAAAAGAAATTCCATAACCATGAGCAGTCACTCTCCACCCCACCCCCAGCCAGACAACCACTAATTTACTTTCTATTTCTACAGGTTTGCCTATTTTGAATATTTCATAGAAACAGAATCATACAATATATAGTCTTAATAAATGTTTCTTGAATATGAATCAGAACCTCTGGAAGAAGAGCTCGTTCTAAGAAGAAAATAATGAGTTTATGATGCATTACTGTGAGACAATGATACCAATCTACTGGCGATGCAGAGTCACCTGATGATGCAACCGAATGTTTATGCAAAGCATTGTATCTTCCAACACCAGATTCTAGGTCACCCAGATAAAAAAGACACTGAAACAATGAGGGAGGCTGAAATTCCTCACAAAAAAAGATTGCAGAGCACAAAAGGGAGAACTGATTGCATTTCAGAAGACTTACTAATGTGCTGGACAAAGAAATAAATAAAAGAGAAAGAACAGCCTCAGAGGCAAGAGAATTAGAACACAATTACGAAGAGTGAGGAAGAGGAACTGCAAGTAGTCTAGAAGGCAACAGAATTCGAGGAGGAGGACGACTGAAAAAAGACTTTAGGATTTCGTAACTTTAGAGAGCTGAGTTTCAATAGTATGTGTGTGTAGTTAAAAAAGAAATGAAAGGTTTTATGAGAGAAATGAGTAACAAAATTTGGACAGAAAAAACACTATCCAGCCTTTATACAGTTTTGAGAAGGACAAAGGCTAATGTATAAGTAAAATATTTCAAGAGTAGAGTATTCTTAAATATAATGTACAATTATTTCTATGCATTTTTTGGACATATTCTCAAGTTACTAGGCATTAAAAAATTTTTAAAAATGTTGTATAGACTTATTTTCGTTAGAGTGAGATCCACCAAAAGTCTTTTATCATTTTAAAACATAGATGCTATTCTCAGGGTTACTATATCATGTTTGAACACACGTAGAATATCAAATATGTATGTGTATATATCTCACAATTAAACTTTATATAAACAAATGAAACCACTGATTCCTCTCCTACCGTACGTAACGATGCTTTTTAAGGCTGAGACTAGTCAAGGGAATTCTACAGGAAGAAGTATAGATAATTGGGCAGCCGCTAAAAACAAAATTCATATCATAACGGAGCCTGAACCTGTCAACAGCTCACTTTATACTCTTAGATGAATAATTTAGTGTCTTTAAATTTTAAAAATAAGTTTAACTCTTCAACTGAAAAAAACTTCAGTTGACAGGATTTTTAAATATTTCCTTAAAATACTTTGTTGAAAATATTTTTAAAAGAAAGTTAAAAATGTGATATGTGATGTAATTCTCTAAAGAAAATTAAAGTCAAATGTGATATGTGACATAATTTTCTAAAATATATCTATGCATAACTTAATTATACAAAGTAATCCTCAGGGAACCAACTTGAACAAGAAGAACAAAAAACGGCTTGAGGCTATACTACAGTGAGAGCACAATGGGAAAATGAGTTTCACTATAAAGATCTGCAGACATGAAATTTCACTCACCTTTTTGAACATAACTAGTGAGATGACTGCTGATGCTGTGAAAAGTGCTGCTATGAAAATCATCATGATTCCAACAGGAATACTTCGGTTGAGTCCAGTAAGGGATGAAATCCAACCACTAAGAAGTCATAAAAAGGGAAGTATAATTAGGCAACTAAATCAATGCACACTTTTTAAAAAATAATATAACTAACACATATTCAGCTCTTATGAGCCAGCCATGTTCATGTTCATTATACATGTTAACTCATTTAATTCTCACAACAATCCTGTAAGAAAGTGCTGTCTGTTTTAACCCCTACTTTTCAGGTGAGGAACCAAGTCACAGAGATATTCAGTACCTGCCCAAGGTCGCAGAGCTAATAAATGGCATAGTCTGAATTCAAACCCAGACATCAAACTCTGGCCCTAAGTGTGTACTACCAGATTTTATATTTTTTAGGCCTAGGTGTTCATTATTACTTTCTTTTAAAGTTCATTT
The DNA here is from genome assembly GCA_004027735.1 of Carollia perspicillata. Lineage (NCBI taxonomy): Eukaryota > Metazoa > Chordata > Mammalia > Chiroptera > Phyllostomidae > Carollia > Carollia perspicillata. The sequence goes on along the minus strand of PVKM010009094.1, from coordinate 9,832 downwards.
TAAGTTCTGCTTTATTATAAAAAAGATATTTTCAACCATATATTCAACAAAGGTTAGCATCCAGAATATATACAGAACTTTTGAAGCTCAACAGTGAAAAGAAAGAAAGAAAAGAAAAAAAATCAACAGGAAACTGGGCCAAAGACATGAAGAGATATTTCAACAAGAGGATACAAAGATCTCACATAAGCAAATGAAAAGATGTTATCATGAGTCATTAGGGAAATACAAATTAAAAACCTCAGTTAGAAATCACTACACACCTATGAGAATGGCTAAAATAAAGACAGTGACAATACCAAACGCTGGTGAGGATGTGGGGGCTGAATCACTCATACATTGTTGGTGGGATGTAAAATGATACAGCCATTCTGGAAAACAGTCTGTCAATTTCTTAAAAAACACTAAGCATGCAACTTCCACATGAATAAACAGTCATAATCTTGAGTACTTATCACAGAGAAATGAAAACTTATGTTCACACAAAAACCTGTTCACAAATCTTTATAGTGACTTTACACTCATAATAGCCCCCAAACTGGAAACTCCAGAGTCCTTCGACTCAGGTTAAACAAACTGTGGTACATCCACACCATCGAATACCATTCAGAAATAAAAAGGAATGAACTACAAATACACACAAAAACCTGGATGAATCTCCACTGTACAATTCCACTTATATAACATTCTTGAAAAGACAAAACAGAGATGATGAACAGATCAGTGACTGCTGCAGGTGAGGAGGAAACGGGGGCAGGAGGAGAAGTGAGTGTGAGTATAAACGGGCAACAGGAGGGATCCTTTGGTGCTGGAAATGTTCTCTACCTTGACTATACTGATGTCAAGATCCTGGTTTTGACATTATACCAGTTTTACCAAGATATTATACCCAGACATTACAATTGGAGAAAACTGGGTACCTGCAATCTCTTTGCATTATTTATCACTGTTTGTGAATCTACAATTAACTCAAAATAGAGTTTAATTTTTTCAAAACCTGAATTACATGAGGTCTGTCTTAAAACGGGTCACCTTGTACACACCCTCACTAGCAGATCCCTGTGCTATTTCATTACTATTCATGCTGCTATGCTCAATCTTACCACTTTTTCTAAGTCTGTGCTAAAAAGCAAGAAAATTTCATAACTAAAAAAACTTGTGCTGTTAACATACGCAGTATTTTTTAATTAAACATTTAAAACATTTCTGTTCCCTCAAATGTCAAAGACTAAAAACTTTAAAAATTATAATGAATACTACTTTTTCCTAGAACTGATTTAAAATACCTATATAAATTCTCTGCATGTATATGCATGCCCATTAGGAGATCCGATTGCCAGTCACTACTCTAATTCAGTAGTAGCACACTAAATTAAGTCCTCAATATACTCCATAGTTACATGCCCATTTCGGTTTATGTACACAGTGCAGTAAATTTGCCTCGTACATGCTTTCAGCTTACAAGAATGCATCTGCATTCACCTCAGTTATTAAAGAAAGAAGAGGTGGAGGAATAATTTTAGAGATGTGTACTCTTCTACCTGCCGTCTCATTCAAGGAATGTTTGCTCTAGAGTGTATGAACAGAGATATAAATACGCTATTACCTCTTGGCCGGGGTCCAAAGAGTGTCCATTTCTAAGGATCCCCCACTAAGTGACTATTTTGCCATGCTGGGAATGAGAATGTTGTTTAAAAATATGTATAGATTTGGAAGCAGCCCAAGTGTCCATTGGTAGATGAGTGGATAAAAAAGCTGTGGTTCATTTACAGAATGGAATACTACTTGGCCATAAAAAAGAAGGAGAACTTACCCTTTGCAACAGCATGGATAGACCTGGAGAACATTATGCTAAGTGAAATAAGCCAGTCAGAAAAAGACAAGTACCATATGATTTCGCTCATATGTAGAATGTAATGAACTAACAAACAAAAGAGAAACAGACTCATAAACAGAGAACAGCCTGACAGTTGTCAGAAACACGGGGGGGGATTGCAGGGCTGGGTGGAAAAGGTGAAGAGATTAAGGAAAAAAACCCTCACAGATACAAACAACAGTATGGCGGTTTCCAGAGGGAAAGGGGAGGGGAGGGAGGTAGGAGAGGGCAGAGCGGGGAATGAATGGTGACAGAAGGAGACTCAAGATGGGGTGGTGAACACACAGTACAGTGCACAGATGACGTGTTATAAAATTGTACACTTGAAACCTGCATAATTCTATTAACCAATGTCAACCCAATCAATTCAATAAAAATGAAAAAAACGTATATAAGTGTATTCAGTGATTCCACTTTTCAAGACAGGTGTCCATATGCAAGTGTATATGAAAACATGTTTGTATACCTGAAATAGTACTTTATACACATTAGTTCCCCTTTTCCTTGAAATCCGTGAATTTCTTTTCTTTCCCTTCCACTATCCTTGACCCTCCCATCTATCTAATCACTGCTGAGTCTCCTTTTCACTCTTTTTCTTAGTGCTTGTTTCATATACATTTTATTTAAACTGGATATAATGCACTGTTTTTAATTAACATTTTCCCATCATAATTTTCAAATAGAATGGTTTGTCAAAAGATTATGCCTTAGACAAGTTTTAAATACTAAAAAAGTGTCATTTTCACTTCTGTTTACTTTTGCTAATCTGGCTTTTCTCTGTTAACTACTTTAAAAAATTTTTTTAAATTGATTTTAGAGAAAGCAAGGAAGAGAGAGAAACAGAAAGAGAGAGAAAGAAATGTCCGTTTGGTGATTCACTTATTTATGCATCTGCTGGACGATCCTTGTATGCGCCCCGACCGGGGAAGGAACCTGCAACCTCGGCGTATGCTCTAACTAAGCTCGTATGCTCGGACAACGCTCTAACTAATAACTAATTTAGCTATCCGGCCAGGGTGTCTCTGTTACCTATGTTTAGGAAGCCAAAAATTACATAAGGATACTAGATGAACAGATTAACTAGAGTAATTAAGTGACTTACCAGTTGCCCCAGTTGTGAAATCCTGCAGCCTGTAGAACGTGTACGGCGAACTGACAAATATAGACGAAGAAGAATACAAAGAATCTGAATGAACTGTCACTCCTTTTTGGGGGAAAAAAAAAGGGAGGGAAGAAGGTAAAATGTCATTTTTCTCAGTACCTTTACATTCACATGCAGATTGACACTCAACATTTAAAAAATACATATTTTTAAAAATACCTGTGGCAACTCCCTGAGGCTTAAAATTATAATAACAATAATTTACATGAATCCTTTGTTCAAATACTAGATGATATTTTTATTATTGCAACCTCAATCTGTCCTTCCAATTTCCAACTATACCACAAAATATCTTGGCAAAAATTTGTTTTCCTCTTATTTTTCGTACAAAATAGCTTCACTGAATTATAATTAACATACAATAAACTTCAAATGTTTAAAATGTACAATTCAACGGTTTGACATATGTATATACCCGTGAACCTTCTCCAATAAAAACAGTAAACACATCCCAAAGTTTCCTTGTGCACATGAGCAATCCCATCCTCCCCAGCCCACGCACTGTTTTCTGTCACTATAGATTTCATATTTTAGTTGTATGTAAATGGGATCATACACCATATAGTTTTTTTTCATCTGCATCTTTCACTCCGCCCAATTATTCTGAGATTCACTCATGCTGCACAAGTCGAAAGTTCATTCCTTTTCATTGCTAAGTAGTATTGCACTGTACGGATACACCACATTTTTATTCATTCACCTGTTGATAGACATTTAGGTTGTTTCTAGCTTTTTACTATTTTAAGTAAAGCTGCTATAAACATTCATGTATAAGTTTTCATGTGAACATATATTTTCTTTTCTCTTGGGTAACTACCTAGAAGTGGAATAGCCAGAACACATGGTAGATATATGTTTAACTTTTTAAAAAATATTTTTTTTATTTATTTTTAGAGAGAGGGGAAGGGAAGGAGAAAGAATGGGAGAGAAACATCAATGTGTGGTTGCCTCTCATGTGTCCCCTACTGGGAACTGGCCTGCAACCCAGGCATGTGCCCTGACTGGGAATTGAACCGGTGACCCTTTGCTTCACAGGCCCGTGCTCAATCCACTGACCTACACCAGCCAGGGCATGTTTAACTTTTTAAGAAGCTGCTAGCCCTGGCCGGGTGGCTCAGTTGGTTGGAGCAGTTGGGTGGAGCATCATCCCAAGCACCAAAAGGTTGTAGGTTCAATTTCCAGTCAGGGCACAGACCTAAGTTGTGGGTTTGATTCCTGGTAAGGGCACATAAGGGAGGAATCTATCAATCGATGTTTCTCTTTGACATTGATGTTTCACTTGTGCTCTTTCCTCCAACTCCCACCTTCCTCCTCTTGGGTAAGGATTAAAAAAAAGAAGAAACTGCCAAACTGATTTCCAAAGGATTTATTCCATTTTATATTCCCAATGGCAGTTATAAGTGTTCCAGTTCCTCCACATCCAATGCTGGTATGATCACTCCTTTAAATTTTAGCCATTCTAACAGGTATATTACGGTATCTCATTTGATTTCAATTTGCATTTTCCTAATACCTAATGTCTCTGAGCACATTTTCATGTGCTTTTTGTGATCCAACTATCAACTTTGATAAACTGTTAAAATATTTTTCTGAGGTTCTACTTGGGTTATTTTCCTTGTCGTTGAGTTTTATGAGTTTGGGTATACAAGTCCTTTATCAGATATATGCTTGGCGGGATTTTCTCTCAGTCTGTGGCTTGTCTTTTCATTCCCTTAGGAGTATTTTAGGCAGAAGTTTTGCCCTTTTATGACTCCAATTTATCATTTTGTTTTTATGGATCTTGATTCTATTGTTATATCTAAGAAATCTTTGCCAAGGCCAAGGACACGAAGATTTTTTCCCCTATTTTTCCTTAAGATCCCTGAAAGGAGAACCCCAAAAGTCCTTACATCACACTTACAAACTCTATTACAGGGCTGTCAAACTCATTTTCACTGGATTTCAAAGGGCTGAAATCATTTTAGGACTGTATAAATATAACTACTCCTTAACTGTTAAGGAGTTGAAATTACATTCGGCTATTTGAAGGCAACCACCAGGCTGATGTGGCCTCTGGTGAAAATGAGTTTGACACCCCTGCTCTATTATTATAATAATATCAATTCCTGAGCTTTAAATATGAGCTTAAACTTAAAATCAAGTATCTTTACATAAAAGAATTAAACTGACTTTTTGGTTCATACTCTATGTCAAGATGTTAAAATAGTTTTGCAGTTCAATTATATTTAACTTGTAATTTCAATTAACAAACTATTCCAATATAAAAGGTATAATATCCCCATGGGTATAAAGTATATTATAAAGAAACAATACATAAATACTGTCTACTGCCCAGAAACAGCTTTTAAAAAGTATACCTAGGAAAGCTTAGAAATAGCCAACCTATCCAAACAACAAGGAAAAAGCTAAACAAACTGAAAAATCAACAGCTCTACTTAGATCCAAAAGATAAGTGAAGTAAGTCACAGGGCAAACTGCTACCCCAAAATTGGAGAGACAGACAGATGAACACAAAATCAAAACTTAACAGAGCAAAAACCCATGAGCAAAAAGCCTTCACGGAAACCAGTGCCTCAGCAGGAGAAACTGCTGGAGGCTCCAGCGGACAGCTCTGAGAGCAGGGAGGCCTGCTCAGGGGAGAAGCCCCTTGCGTTTGTGAGCTCTGCACCAGGAGCTCAACCTGGTTCTCAGAGAACAATGGGGGGAAATCCCCTCATGCTAGCTGCAGGAAGAAGGGAAAAGAAACCATTTGGAAATACTCCAGATCATTCCATCCTTAACCAGTTAGCAAAAGCCTAAAGTGCTGGGGTCTTATTAGAGCCTAACCTATGTGAAAACAATATAAATGGAGCCACTTGGAAATGGAGTCAGAGCTGTCATTCTAAAGAGACAGACTTGCATGTCTTATGCCTCAGACCTCTGGAATGTTACAATAGGGTAAAATAACCTTCGGACTGGGTCTAAAACAACACTGTGCTCCAAAGAACTGTTTCTAAAGATAACAAGAAAACAGATATTTTGACTACTGGACTGAAAATTAACATTGTCTAAAATTACTGTCACTAGGTTAGCTTATCTGCACCAATAGAAATGTCTTCCTTCTACTGAGATAATTGTTCCCTTCCCTTTCTCATAAATACCCCTTATCTTTGTCTCCTAATTGGGACACTATTTGAGTTTCTGCCTGAATGAGTGCTTCCCAGAATAGCTAATCTTTTTTATCTCAAGTGCTTGTTGCCTCCCAGTTTGGCTTTATTATTGGGTTAATACCTACATGGTTAAAGGGAAATATGCCATCTGTGCCATCTAAGGAAGAGGGCCACTGAGAAGCACGGGTTAAGTTCACAGTCCAGAGGCACAGGCACAAGTAAAAATTACAAGGCATATTAAAATGAAAGAAAATCAAGTTACGAATTTACAACTATTATTGATTAGTATGCTAAAGGCTTTCATGGATAAAGTAAGTGGCAAGCAAGAACAGATTAGAAATATAAGTACAGAGATAAAAATTCGAAGAAAGAACCAAATAAATGCTAGAGACCAAAAACACTGTAAGAGACACGAAGACTGCCACTATGGGTTTATCAGTAGACTGGACTTGGGGAGGAAACAATCTTGAGCTTGACAGTCTCTCAACAGTACCCTTCAAAACCAAAAAGCATAGAGAAAAAAAATTTTTTAAAGAATACCAAGGACTGTGGGACAACTACAAAAGGTGTAATATTCATGTAACAAGAACAGCAGAAAAAGGAGGAAAGGAATGGAAGAAATATTACAAACACTGATGACTGAGAATTTCCTCAAATTAATGTCAGATACCAAACACCAGATCCAGGAAGGTCAGAGAACACCAAATAGGACTAAGCCTAGGCAAATCATAATCAAACCACAGAAAATCAAATATAAACAAAGGGGAAAATACATTAACTATAGAGAATACAGATAAGAATTACATGTGACATCTCCTCAGAAACCATGAAAGTAAGAGGAGAGTATAGTAAAATACTCAGTGTTGGGGGAAAAATATATACCAATCTAAAATTCTATACCCTACAAAATTATTCTTCAAATGTGAAGAAGAAAAAGACTTCCTCAGGCAAACAAAAGTTGAGGGAATTTGTTGCCAGTAGATGTGCCTTACAAAAAATGTTAAAAGAAGTTCTTTAGGAAAAAAAAGTCCACGCATTGTTAATATAACGAGAACAGCTTGCGCAATATTGATGTGACCTGGCGGCCAAGGAGAGTGGACTGAAATGCACATGTGCGCACAAAGACAACTTCACTGTACTAGTCAGTGGGGGCAGCAGATGTCATTGAGGGAGCACATGTATTGTGTGGCTGTAGCATTCAAATGACTGAGAAAGACAGCAATGAATCTGCATCAGATTTTGCATTAAGCTTGAACATTCCTCTGCAGAAACTACTTGGATGATTCAGAAGGCTGCAGCTGTGGGCAAGTGGTGATTGGCAGCTTCATCACGACAACATGCCCGTTCATGGATGTCTCATGTAGAGTTTTTCCAAGAAACATCAAATCACCAGGTGACTCAGACCTGCTACATGAAAGCTTTAATTTTTTATTCTTAGTTAATCTAACAGTCTGTTCAAAATAACAGCAACACTATATTTGATTATATGCTTGTGTGTGTATACTTATGTATAAGTGAAATGAAGGACAGCAATGACGAAAATGAAAGGAGGAAGGAATTAGGATTATTTGGTATTATAAGGTGCTCATACTACCTAAGATGTGGTACAGCATTATTTAAAAGTGAATGTGGATTAGCTGTAAATGCACATCATACACTTCAGGGACGGGGCAAGTATAACCTGCTTTACATCACAGCTTTTCACCACTGTACTGTAAGTCCAGGCTAATGCAGTAAGACAAGAAAAGAAAAGATATTAAGACTGGGAAGGCATAAATAAAACTGTCTTGGTTCACAGTTGATGTGATTGTCTATGAAGAAAATCCAAAAGAATATACAAAAAAACAGCCCTCCTGGAACTAGTAAGTAATTATAGCAAAGTTGCAGGATACAAAGTTAATGTAAAAAATCAACTGCTTTCTTACAGAGCAGCAATTTTCAACTGGTGTGCCACAAGGATTTTTAAAACATGCAATGTCTGACTACTTAGTCAGGGGCACTGGTTTCTTTTTTCCTTAGATTGTCAAATTTAAAAAAATGGCAATGGCCAACACAACAATAGCAGCACAGTGTGAATGAATCAAAACTATACCTATTTTTTAATCACATCAGCAAAAAATATGCTTTGGTGTGCCACAGAATTAGCTTATTAGTAATTAGCTTATGTGTGCCGTGAGATGCAGAAGGTTGAACATAGCTGCTACAGAGCAGTAATGAACAAGTGGAATTTGAAATTCACAACACAGTTCTCAGTTAGCTCAGCTGGTTAGGGCATCATCCCCATGCACCAAAGCTGAGGGTCTGATCCCAGGTCAGGGCACATACAAGAAACAACCAATGAACGTGTAAATCAGTGGAGAGACAAATCTCCTTCCATCTCTCTCTCTCCCCACCCCCTCAAATCAATAAATAAAAAAATTTTTAAAAACACAACAGCACCCCAAAAATGAAACAGTGAGGCACAAATCTAACAAAATGTGTAGAAGTTCTACATGAAGAAAATTACAAAACTCTTCTACTCCAGGCACTTTGAAAAAGCAGGGTTCTTTAGAGAAGACAGCAATGCTGGGAAAAACCGAAGGCAGCAGGAAAAGAGGAAGACCAAATACGTGAAATGACTCCACAAAAGCAGCCATTGATATGAGTCTATAGGAGCTGAACAGGGTTGTTGAAGACGGGACACTGTGGACATAACTCATTCATCGGGTCACCAGCAGTTGGAACCAACAACATGTAACAACGAATCTCTGATAAAATAAATCAAAGAAATAAATAAATGGAGAGATATTCCACGTTTGTGGATAGTTAGAGCCAATATTGTCAAGATGTCAGTTTGTCCCAACTGGTTCTACAGATTTCTTGACTCAAGAGTAAAAAAAGTCCACACAAAAACTTGCATACAGATGTTGATAGCAGCTTTACTCATAATAGCCAAAAACAGAGCAACCAAGATCTTCTGCAGTAGCTGAATGAATAAAGGAAATCTGGTACATGCAATGGTGCAGGAGTGAGTGGAAGTTATACTCAGCTCCTCCCAGGACCAATCTGGAATTACAACTAAACTGTGGAGAAGTCATCCAGAATAAACAACTGAACGCTAGTGGGAGAGAAGTCTTATAACCGTGGGAAGACAGAACAACAGCTTCAACACAATGCAACTGGTAGGGAATGTGGAGGAGACGCAAGAGGGCTGGCTGGGCCCCCACAGGAGGGCTAAAGTGCTGGAGGGATATCTCAGTGGCCAGGGGATCCCCCAGACAAGTGTGGGGTCTAAACCCCACGCTGGGCTCCCCAACTAGCAGTACCAGAGCCCACAAGGCACACAGATAACATCTAGCTGTGAAAAGTGGCAGGGTTTCTCTTTGACAGAGATGGATGGCTGGATACACGGAGAGGCATTTAAAGGGCCAATGCATAAATTTTTCATATGCAGCTACATACCCAGGGTTCCAGCAAAGAGAGGGACTGGGGCAGAGTGGACTAGAGATGACTGAGGAGAGACTGGGGACAGATGCTTCACTGAGAGAGCAGCAGAGGGGACCCCAGTGCTGAGTCATTCCCCACACTGCAGGAGCCATCTTGCTCAGGCAGACCACTCGCGTCTGAGTGGCATCAGCCTGAGGGGAAGAGCAAGAGCTCTGCACC
>PVKM010009093.1:0-37606 GCA_004027735.1 Carollia perspicillata | reverse complement strand
GGGGGAATGGGACAACTGTAAAAGAATAATCAATAAAATCTATTTAAAAAACTCAAGATAGATAAAAAAGATATAGATACAAATAGATAGGCAATACATCCATCTAGCTATTGATCCACCTATCTCCTTTTTTCCCTGTTCCCAATTAATTTTATTTGTTTTTTAAACTTTGTTCATTGTTCAAGTGTTGTCTCCATTTCCCCATACTATTCCCTCCTCTTTAAAAAAAATTATATGCAGCTTTCTATTCTTTGAGAGTATAACTGATTGAATTGTCCTCCTAAGGCACATACATGTTTTCTGTCTCTGCTCTTATGTTGCTTTGAACACATACACTTGTACACACACCACTGTGCTCCAGTGTATTTACACTTGTAATGTGTATTTCTACATATAAAATTTTTGTAAAAAAAATGAGTATGTACATTTGAAAATCTGAAGGACATAGTTACCCTGCATAACTTTGTTCCAATTTCTATTTCCACCAAAAGTGTTTGAGTGTACATTTCTCTCTATCCTCTCAATAGTTTACTCATTGTCAATCTAATAGGTGCAAAATTATATCGTATCATTATGTACACATAATTATAAAAATATTTGTCCTGGCTGGTGTGCCTCAGGGGATTGAGTTCGGCCTGCAAACCAACAGGTTGCCAGTTTAACTCCCAGTCAGGGCACATGCCTGTGTTGCAGTCCAGGCCCCCAGGAGGGGGTGTGAGAGAGGCAACAACACATTGATTTTCTCTTTCTCTCTTTCTCCTTCCCTTCCCCAGTATCTAAAAATAAAATAAATATAATCTTAAAAAATGAAAAGAAAAAGAAATTGTTCTATTGAAAAACCAAAACAAGTGAAGAATATCCACTTTCATTTCTATTATTTGAAATAGCATTGAAATAATTATACTAGCAATCACAAGGGAAAATAAATAAAACACTCTAAATAAAAAAGAATGAAAACTGTCACTATTTACAGATGATATGGTGCTCTATAGAGAATTAATTAAAGAATTCAACAAAATAAATTGAATTAATAAAATGATTCATTAAGAAACAAAATACAAACTGTAGAGAAATCTGTCACATTGATATAGAATAATGAACACAGGAAGAAGAAGTAAAGAAACCCCATTGACAATTGTGAGAAAAAGAAGTAATTGCCTCTAAATTGACATCAACAAAGAGGTGAAAGACATGTTCTCTCAAGATCATAGGACATTGAAGGAAGAAATTGAACTAAACACACAAAAAATGGAAGGGTAAACAATTCCTATATATTGGAAAGATTAAATTCTTATAATTATGATATCATCCAAAGCAATGAATTGGTTCAACTGAAATCCTATCAAACTATAACTTACTTTTTTCTCAGAAATGAAAAGCTTAAAATTTATATGGAACAACAAATAACTTAATAAGCAAATACACTTAGAGAAGAAAGAACAAAGTTATAGATGCCATTCTCCGTGTTGTCAAACTATACTAAAAAGCTATAATAATCAAACTAGAAATATATTGGCACAAAAACAGACCCTTAAAACAATGGAACAGTATGGAGTGTGCAGGATTAAACCCTCTTACATGAACAACTAATGTATGACAGAGAAAGTAAAGGTAGACATTGCTGAGTTGACAGACTTTTCAACAGCTCATCCTGGGAAAACAAAATATACATAAGAAACAGAAACTGTACACTTTCTTACAGCATATTGAAAAATAAACTTAAGCTAATATGAACCTTGCCCACTTCTTCCATATTTTCAATTGATGCCAGCTCTGCTTTTCTCTTATCCACATGTTTACCTTCCAATAGAAGTTACCACCCCACTGTTCCCTGCTTCACAGATAATTCTAGATCCACCCATCACATTTTGCCTGCCAACTAATGCCTTTCTTTCCTATGTTCCCTGCTTTCCAACTGATGCCAAGCATGGTTTAGTCTCCTTGTGTTTTAACTTATGCAGGATGTAGGGTAAACGAAGGCAGTCTGTCTTCCTCATCCAGGTGTCTGGTCCATCAAGGGAAGAAGTCTCCATAACCTTGAAAATGAGCCTAGTAAGTATTTTTCTCATAGCCTTGAGAATGTTTCCAAAAAACTGTTCCCATAGCCTTGATTGGGCTCTCATGAATACAATGAAACTCTGTTGCATAACTCTGTTGGCATCTTGCTGGCTTTGTCTATAATCTAGTATTAGAGGATGTAGGGGATCCCTTTGGCTGCCACATTCAGTGACAAGAGGCATACAGTAGGCTACGGTGGATGCCATGCTGGGGTGCTGTGCAGAGGGGACAGGTGACATGGAAGGGACATGCAGGGCAACACACAGCTTACAGCATGTGTGGATTGCCCACCCTTGAATAAATGCATGTCAGACATCCGAAGGATTCTGTGAATTTTCTTCTGTCTGCCTGAGTATCATGAACCTGTCTGGCTTTGAATGGTCACAATACACCAGATTTATCATATAGTTGAATGAGTGAACTTCATGCAAAGTAGTACCAGCTATCTCAGTGGGCATTTTACTTGTCTACTCCCCTGATAGATCTTTAATCTGGCCACAGGAAGGATGAGACCCAGTGGAAACCATCATAAATTCCTTTGAAAATTGCATTCTACATCTTTTTCAAACTGACAAGGTCCACAAGCCAGTGAAAAAGAAGGCAGAAAAGTTTCATAGGTGAGAGAAATTTATTTAGATGAAAACTCGCAGCAGATACAGCAGTATATACTGGAAGACCAGGTACTAGGTAAGCACTTGCCATGACTGATCCAGTTGCTCCTACCAAAATAACACCAGGTTTGGTTTCTAACATGCAATTTGTATATAAGCAATCTGAGCCTCAGAGAGATAAGGGATATTCCCAGGACAAAACCTGGGGTTGGGACAAGTCTCCTGGTACCAAGGACATGGCCAATGCTTGTGTAGTAAAAAGCTGGCCTAGGATATGTTGTACTGTACTAAATACCAGACAAATGAACAGGTGGGCCATCATTTTAAAAATGTTTTGACAGGGCTAGGCTGCTACCATGGACACTAGGAAATCCCACATATTATGCATTCTAAATGGCCCTCAAGGTGACAAGCAGATGTCACCTTCATATTTAGTTAAACAAAAAGGGACACAATGTAAACAACATCACCAATAACCACAGAAAAAATAACAATGTGGAGCTCCTGCAGGAACTCAGAGTGCTTCAGGGACACATATATAAAGACAGAGTGCCCAAACTGAAACAATTTCTAAATTTTAAATGTGCTATCATAAGGTAGTTGATCAAGAAGAATTGTATGATCATTCTTTTCAAGGCATTTTTTTCAGCTTAGGAGCAAGAGACCTCCCTTTATGAGTAGTCTGTAAAAAAGCATTTTCCCAGTGACTCCACAACAAATAACCCAAATGCAAGGATGGGAATACACAGAATTAAATATGTCAAATTGTTCTCAAGTTCCTGCAGGCCAGTACTGAGAACTGCAAAAGGTCAGGCAACACCACATTCCCTCTGAGCTACTGAGCCTTGGCCTCCCCTAACATGAAAGGACAATTTCTGGAGAATTTTATGCCTCTACAATTTAAAGACAGTGTATAGGAAACACAATCATGAAAGGAATCCACCTGATTTTGTTTAAAAATGCACTGATTGTTTTTTATTTAATCATGTTTTGAAACCTTCATTGTAGAGGTAACAGAATTAGTAAAGAGACAAATACTTGGAGATTTAACAAAGAAATATAGCCCTTACCAGGGATAGTATCTGATTACATGACATGGAAAAAACTACACATCTCTGGTAAATGGCTGACATCTGACACTAATATTGGTCAAAGAAATACTGCACACAATGACAATTGTGATGTCATTGGACAACTTGACACCAGGCAGACTGGGTCTGAAACAATTATAACTTTAATGAAGCTTGGTTCAAAAAGCGTGAAAATTATGGATGGGTTGGCAAGATGGAAGAGGATTGGAAGCCACACTAACCTTCTCCCATGACCAACCTGGAATTACAACTAAATTGTAGAGAAATTACTCAGAACAAACAACTGAATTATAGTGAGAGAGAAGCCTTAGTACCTCAGACAGATAGAAGAACCACCTTTCGCACAACCTGTCTGGCGAGGAGTGTGGTGGAGACTGGAGAGGCCTGCTGGATGCTCACAGGCAACGCCTGATGGATAATTAAGCAGCATATTAGACCTCCTAGTAAGAATGGTGTCTATACCCTAAGCTGGTGTCCCCAATCTATAACAGCATAGCCAAAATGTATACAGATAACAAACAGCATCAGAAAGCCACAGGGTTGGCTCTGCCAGAGACAAATGTGCTGTGGTCTGGCTGTGGCAGAGTCCAGGGGTCTGAAAGTCTCGAGGGGGTAAGGTGTTGGCGATAAGAGACAGAATAACATGACTCAAAGGACGGTGAAATTCTGCTCCGCTTTATTGTGTGGAAAGCAATGTTTTATACTTTCATTTTTGGCAAAGATTGACATATGCAGTTAAAGTTGATTATAGGAGCAGAAAACCCAAAACCCAGATATAAATTTCACTAATCTAATAACCCTTTTAAAATTACAAATATTGTCGCAGAAAAGAATGTATTGGCCTTAGAGGTGATAAACAATTTAATTATATAAGCAAGGTTTAACAATGACAATATTCTGAGTTAACTTTCCTTGTAACAATGATTCAATTTTTCTCCATGAGTTTAGTAAATTCTTTTTCCACATGGTTAGTCCACTCTGGACAACATCTTCTGTACCCTGTGATTAATTGTCTGAGGATATGGTACAGGAGTAGGGGGTATTTCTAATAATTCTGCTTGTTGTCATTAATCTATGAAGTCTTTAATTGGAACAGTTGGGGAAAGTTTCTTACTCAGATTTATTAGTTATTGAAACATTCTGGACAAGCACTAGTGGGCAGAGGGAAACTTGGCATACTTCAGAATTTCTCTCATTACTTTTATTAAATATTAACTTACCCTGAGCTGTGTTTTGTACATTTTTCATGTTAGTCAGACTCAGAATAAAAAACAAAAACTTTTCCAGAACAGTGGGGGCTATCTGCTGGATATCTCTTTCTTTTTGAGCTAACTTTTCATATCTAGGTCTTAGGGTTATGCTTTGTACAGATAGCTCAGGTTTTGTGGTAGCTATAGGGGTATTTTTGCTAGGAATTCTAGGGGTTTCTGCAGGGAATGTGGTCTCTTCTTCCCCCTGCAATTTCCCTCTAGGAGAGGGATTTACTACCAGGATTTCTCCCTCTATCTCCTCTCTGGGTGTCCAGACCTTAGGAATCAGCAAGCAAAGCAATGAGCCACTAATTAAAATAGGTATTATAATTATTAGTATAGTATAGCCCAATTTGTCCCTGTTATTCATGCCATGTCCTTTCCCCGAGGGGTGGTCTCTCTTGAGCCTACCCTCTACCACTACCACCCTCTACCACTGGCTTGGCGAGGATGTGGCACAAATGGCTGGAGATTCAAAGAGCCACTCAATGGCTCAAAGCACAGATTTTCATTTGCTGTCACTTACCTGCAGTTCCAGCAAAGGTAGGAGCAGATTGCCATGGAGTTGCCTGAGGAGAGACTGATGATGGAAACTTTGGGGAGAGTGCAGAGAGAGGAGACACAGAGAACCTGGTGCTGAGTCAGCCTCAAAACCCCAGCAGCCAACATGCTCTGGTAGATCACTTCCTTCCAAGCAGCAGCAA
Organism: Carollia perspicillata; assembly: GCA_004027735.1. NCBI lineage: Eukaryota > Metazoa > Chordata > Mammalia > Chiroptera > Phyllostomidae > Carollia > Carollia perspicillata. The sequence continues at coordinate 31,892 of PVKM010009093.1, read as the reverse complement.
CCTGAAGGGAAACAACAACCCAGCCCCCAAGAGACACTCTGCCCTGGCTCGCTGTTTCTTAAGCCTGATTGTGGAGTGCAGAGAGACTCAATTAATAACTAAAAGACACAGCCACAGATGTAAATCCCTGGCAAAGAGGGGTGGGGCAGAGTGGACTAGAGACACTTGAGGAGGAGTGGAGATGGAGGCAGGGAGGAGAGAGCTGAGAGACCAGCTGCTGAGGTCCCAGTGCTGAGTCATCTCCCATACTGCAGAAGCCATCCTATTCAAGCAGACCTCTCCCCTCTGAGCAGCAGCAACCTTAGGGGAGACAATAGAACAAACTCCTGGAGGAATTCTGCCCCACCCTATGGGCAAAGTGCCTGCGCTCCGACTGCTGAGTGCAAAGTAACTAACAATTGAAGCAGACAATCATGGTCAGCAGAACTCTGGCAGTCACAGAGGAGGCAGCCTAAGGTCAGATAGGGTCAACATCTGACACCCCTAGAGGCAGATCCAGAAAGAAAAAAACGTGCTAAATACTAAAATCTGGTGAGACAGAGTTGACTCTGGTCTTCTTCATGACTAGTGACACTTTATTTCCTGCAGAGCCCTTCAATGTTCATTGCTTGTCCAGCAAGTTTGTGCATAATAAGTCATTAGAATTTATACTAGTTTATTTCTGTCCTTTCTTATAATAGCCTTAATCTCTTTACAACCTTATTAATACCTGTTCATTTGCCATCGATCCTGACATTGCAGTGGCAGATATTTTTGTTGAGGGTTTTTTTTCCCTGGGCCAGACGAATTTATAGATTCAATGCAATCCCTACTAAAGTAACAATGATGTATTTCACAAATGTAGAACAAACATTTACAAAACTTATATGGAACCAAAAATAACCCTGAATAACCACAACAATTTTGAGAAGGAAGCACAAAGTAGGAGGGGTCAAATACTTGCTATGAAACTATATTACGTGGTCACTGTAATCAAAACAGTCTGGTATGGGCATAAAAACAGACACATAGACCAATGGGAAAGATTAGAGAGCCTGGAAATAAACCAAAGTCTCCATGGTCAATTAGTATTCAACAAAGTGGGAAGAAGCATAACATGGAGTAAAAAGAGTGTCTTCAACAAATGGTGTTGGGAGAGTTGGAAAGCAAAATGCATAAAATTGAAACATGATCACCAACTTGCAACATCCACAAAAATAAATTCAAGATGGATAAAAGACTTAAATGTAAGTCATGACACCATAAAAGTACTAGAGGAGAACATAGACTGGAAAGTTTCAGATATTTCTCACAGCCATATTTTCACTGATATGTCTCCTAGACCAAGGAAAGTATATACAATGGAATCTCATCAAAATAAAAAGCTTCTCCACAGATAAAGAAAACAGCATTAAAATGGAAAGGGAATCAACTACATGGGAAAACATATTACCAGTGATACCTCAGACAAGGGTTTGATCTCCAAAATATATAAAGAACTTACATGACTCAATGACAGGAAGACATACAACCCAATTAAAAAATGGGCAAAAGACTTGAACAGACACTTCTCAATGAGGACATACAGAGGGCCCAGAGACATATGAAAAGTACTTAGCATCACTAGCCATCAGAGAGATGCAAATTTAAACCATAATGAGATACCACTTCACACTGGTTAGAATGGGCATCATACACAAATCGACACACAACAAATGTTGGAGAGTATGTGGAGAAAAGGAAGCCCTAGCGCACTGTTGGTAGGAATACAGACTGGTTCAGCTGCCCTGGAAAACAGTATGGAATTTCCGCAGAAAACTAAAAATGAAACTGCCTTTTTAGCCGGCAATTTCATTGCAGGGATTATACCCTAAGAAACCTAAAAAACGAATTCTAAAGAACCTATGCCCCCAGTGTTCAGAGCAACACAATTTACAATAGACAAGTTCTAGAAGCAACCTAAGCGCCCACTGGTAAATGAATGGATCAAAAAATAATGGTACATTTACAAGGTGAAATACTATGCAACAGAAAAAAATAAGTAGCTCTTACCCTTTCTGACAGTGTGGATAGTACTGGAGAACATAATACTAAGTGAAATAAGTCAGGTGGTAAAAGACAAATACCATATGACCTCACCTATAATTCAAACCTAATCAACAAAGCAAACAAACAAGCAAAATATAACCAGAGACTCTGAAATTGAGGACAATGTGACAATAACCAGAGAGGAGGTGGGAGGGGATAATGGGAGGGAAAGGGGAAAATGTTTTCAGGAATATATATAAAGGACACATGGACAAAACCAAAGGCAGAATTGAGGTTGGGAGATGTGGATAGATGGGCTGGGGTGAGTGGTGTGGGGAAAGTGGACACAACTGTACTTGAACAACAATTTTTTAAAAAAGAAAGAAAGAAAAGAAATTCTGTATAGAATATCATGTCATCTACAAATGCTAACAGTTTTCTTTCTTTTTTATTTTTATTTAGACCCATTTTATTTATTTATTTTTCAAGTGCTATGTTTCAATATTCCATTATTATTTTCAATAATAGTAATGAGAGTAGACACTCTTGACTTGTTTTTGATCTTTAAAAATGTTTTCATTATTTCACAATTGAGTATTATGTTAGCCGTGAGGTTGTCATGTATTGTCTTTATCAAGCTGAGACCTTTCCTTCTATTAGCATTCTTTTGAAATATTTTTATCAGTAATGCATATTTAGTTCTTCAAAGGCTTTTTGCATCTCTCAAATAATCACATGATTCTTGTTTTTGGTTTTCGATGTGATGAATCGCATTGATTGCTGGATGTTGAGATGTTCTTGCATCAGTGGTAAAATTCACACTTGATCAGGGTGTATAATCATTTCAAAATATTAAATTTGGTTTGTAACATTTTTGTTGAGAATTTCAACCTACATTTATCAACAATATGGGCCTGTAAGTCTCCCTGTCTCTGTCTCTTTTTTATTTTCTGTGGCTTTGTGTAGTTTTGGTAGCAAAGTAATGGTGTTCTTGTAAATTAAACTCGGAAATGTATTTCTTCAATTAATTAATTGTTTTAAAATAAGTGTGAGAATTCACCTGTAATTCTATCTGGTCCTGGGATTTTGCCCTTTGGGTGTTGTGATTACTGCCTGTTCCACGCTCTCTCAGATTTGCATCTCCTCTGCTGCTTCCCACAAGCAAACTGGGCCCCCTGGTGCTGGTTCCCAGGTGGGCAGGCTGTGCATGCTCCTGGACCTTGAGGGTCTCCCCAACAACCTCTTGTGTGAGGCTGGGAGTCTCTCCCAGCACCTTTTCAATTGATGTTTTTAGGCTTTATTTCCTGTCACTGGGGCCCTGGGCTGCACGGTCCATCTCACTGCCAGTTCTTGACTAGTTTATCTGCGCTCGAATGTGTCACCACCAAGGCCAATGGCCCTGCCTGTCTTCTCCCTGTGTCTGGGGTCTGTGAATAGGGTGCCAGAATGACCTGCACTCCCAGCCTCCACTTCCGGTCTGGCAGCCCCTGCCCTTTTCCTGCCACGTTCCCTCTCCACTGACTTCCAACTCTGCCCCTCTTACCGGTCTGGTTGAATGGTTGTTGGACTTCCGTGTTCAATTTTCTGTTTTGGTTGTGTTATTGCTTGTAAATACTTGCTGTCTTTAGTTTTGGTTGTGCGAGGAGGCACAGTGCTTCCATCTATTCCTCCATCTTGTCCAGAAGTTAATAATGTGATTTTAACAAGCACTTATCTCAAAGGGCTGTTTTGAGAGTTCAGTGTGGAATAAAATAGTTAAATAAAAATAGTTTTATTTTAAAGTACTAAGTTTTAAAATATTACTCAGATAATAATGGCCAGAATTGTAGGAAACTAGAATCAGCTATATAAAAAAGGAAATTCAAACATAATTGCTGTTACCACAAACTGTGTTTTCTAGGAAACCCCATAATTGTAGACAAAATAATTGAAGGAGCATAACTTAAAAAAATTCCTCAGGCTTTTTTCCCCATTCATATACTGATGGTCCTTAAGTCTGCCTACAAATCTTGGCTAATGTAAACCTCATTGCAATAAAGGTGGGTGTTACCAAACAGTACTTTGCGTTCTGCTGCCCACTGCCACTCTACACAGGCAAAAACTTCAGAAGCAAAGGCCTCTTTTCAAAAGCAGATACTGAAGCCTATCAAGTCACAGCTTTAATCACTTCAGCCCACCAATTAAGACTAATCTCTAATACCTGTGTTGTCCAATCTTTTCCCTGTTAGTTTCAAAAGTTGTCTTGTTTCTAAATGGTTAGCTTACAAAATAAAAACAACATAATATACAAAAACTACACAATTCTGGAAGAATGTCAGGCTTCTGCCTCAGAACCTGTTACCTGCAGAATACTGAAAAATTAAACCTGTTACCCTCTGCCAGGCCAGCCTGACCTTCAGCTTTGCCCTTAGTTCCTATCCATGAAAAGTGCATTGCATTGGGAAATTTGGGCAGCTGCAGCACAATCATTCAGGCCTCCTTCTGGAAAAAGAGCTTGAGAGTGCAAGACAGAGAGCCTAACCTCAGGAGCCTGAGAATTCCAGCAAGCCCCAGAACCTCCCAATTAGAGAGAATCAGTGCTCTTTTTTTCCCCACTGGCTCTAGAAGCTTTCAGCTTCTTGGACAATCCCATCCTTTACTGCCCAGCATTGTCCTTGCAAACTCATCCCATTGCCCCTCTCTTTACTTCCCCATGATATGACTATCTTAATCAGATCTATCTGTATCAGGGGTGTATATATTTTTCTTAATTAATGTTTCCAGTTTCTTCAGATACAATTCCAGAAGGGGGAATGCTTGGTCGTTAGGCAATTTAATTTTTAATATTTTGAAGAAATTATCTCGAGTTTTCTATGGTTCCTGCCATAATTAACATTGCCCAAAATAGTGTATGAGGCCCTGGCTAGTGAGGCTCAGTGGGTTGAGCACCACTTTATGAGCCAAAGGGTTGCCGTTTAATTCGCAGTCAGGGAACATGCCTGGGTTGCTGACCACACCACTGGTGGGGGACTTGTGAGAGGCAGCCACACATTGATGTTTCACTCTTTCTCCTTTTCTTTCCCTGATCCTTCTCTAAAAATAAGTAACTGGAAATCTTCTAAAAAAATTAGTTCATAAAGAAATTTACACAATTCAAAACTCCTCGACCATAAAAAAAGATATCTTTTGTAGTGGCATCGATTGGTGTAGGGTGTATTATGCTAACTGAAATAAGACAGAATAAGTAAAAGACCACATGGATTCATTTATAAGTATAACATAATGAACAAAGTAGACAAACAAACACATTACAAATAGAATCATGGAAACTAAATAGGGACTGACAGATGTCAGAAGAGATGGGTTCGAAAGCTCTTAAAAATAATGAAAAAATATAAAGAAAAATCCTCATAGACAGGGAGAAATGTATGATGATCAAAGAAGGGAAGGGGTAAAATAGGGAAAAATAAGTATTGATAGAAAATACTTGACTTTGGATAATGAAAACAGTAAAATAGAGCAATAATGTGAATAAAATTGTATACTTGAAACTTCTATTGATTTATTATGCCACATCATCTCTTTAAATTCAATACACAATAAATAAAAACTCCTCCACATGTTTCTCTGGTTATTGTTTGGAATTCAACCACCAAAACCTGAGGTAATATATCTATACCCCAAAATACCTTGTCTTTCAAAACAAAAAGTAACCCTGGAACTCTTGAGAATAAGTATCATCATCAGTGAATGGAAGTCAGAAATCTCCAAGGTCAATTTCTACAATTCTGCCACCTTTGAGAAGAGGAGGCATTTCCCTCGTATCCCAAACTGGGCTTCTCAGGCTAAACACTTCTGAGCAGCCACAGCCACCCCTAAGTGAGAACAGCACCAATCCTCTCAGAAACCCAGGTATTGTGAACTCATGGAGGTCTTGCAGTCCCCTGGGAGTTTATTTCCTCCTTTGGGAAATAGTAACATGCATTTCTATTTCTCAAGTGTTGAGAATAACCACTTATCTGCCACTTGGAGACAGAGGTCTGTATTATAGTAGTGCAGTGTGCAATGTTTGGGTGTGTGCTTATCAGCAAACTAGGAATCAACCATGATCCAGTATGAACACTGCACTGAATCTACCGCTCCATGTTGTCCCTTCCATTAACTTTCTTACCTCACTTTTGGGCCATATTTTGTGTTTGTGATGGAAAAATGCCCCCAGGTTGCAAACAGTTTATATATATTATATATCATATATAATTTATTATACATAAATGTTATATATTTTATAAATATTTATATAAGTATTTATATATTATAATATATATGAATATTATATATCTTGTCTATCATATATAAAATATCATGTATTATATTATATATAATGTAATATATACATTATATAAAATTTAGTTGTTATATATATAGTGATTTATGCTACTTATTATGAAACAAGTTTATATTTATATTGAGGCAGTTCCTTTGAGGTCTCTCATTCGAATCCAAAACTGAAACAGTGCTTTATTTGGAAAATGTACTTCTGTCACTGTTATTTGTGTCTCCATATTTAAGAAGGGCAACATCGACAGGATAAAGACTTTTTCTCTTTCTGCCTCTTATATACAGGGGAAAATTTTTAATCTATATGTTCCTTATCTGTACTCCTTAACTGAATATGAGTATAACTTACACTATGTGTGATATGCTTCTGGGAAGTAAAATAAACCCTAGGGAGGAAACTCCACTCTATGAAATTGCTGAATTAGAAACAGAATCTGCCCCACAGAAGTTAACTTTTTGCATTTAGTTAACAGCCATCAGTGGACAGAGAAAATGTTTGGATAGTCGCCTGTATATTGAAGTAAAGTATTTGAGATAGAAAAGAAAAAATGTCTTCAATTATATGCCAAAAATAAATAAAAGAGGTGTTATTAAAACTACAATTATGAGGGAAGACCTGGGCAAGAGAGATAATAGGGAGTGTGAGTGGCTATCATTTTCTTTCCTTAATATATTTTATTGATTTTGCCATTACAGTTGTTCCATTCCCCCCTTCATTCCCCTCCACCCTGCACACCCCCTCCCACTCACACTGCCCCCTTTAGTTCATGTCCACGTGTCATAAGTTCTTTAGCTTCTACATTTCCCACACTACTCTTGCCCTCTCTCTTTCTATTTTCTCCCCACCTCTATACTACTTATTCTCTGTTCCTTCCCCCCGCCTCCCACTCCCCTGTTGCTAACCTTCCAGGTAATCTCCATTTCTGTGGCTCCACTCCTGATTTAGGTGTCCACTTAGTCTGATTTTGTTTTTGGTGTGGATGTTAATAACTGTGAGTTTGCTGTCCTTTCTCTGTTTCTGTTTTTTATCTTCTTTTTCTTAGATAAGTCCCTTTAACATTTCATATAATAAGGGCTTGGTGATGATGAACTCCATTAACTTGACCTTCTCTGAGAAGCACTTTATCTGCCATTCCATTCTAAATGAAAGCTTTGCTGGATAGAGCAATTTGGATGTAGGTCCTTGCATTTCATGACTTGGAATACATCTTTCCAGCCCCTTCTTGCCTGTAAGGTCTCCTTTGAGAAATCAGTTGACAGTCTGATGGGAACTCCTTTGTAGGTAACTGCCCCCTTATCTCTTGCTGCTTCTAGAATTCTCTCCTTCATTTTAATCTTGGCTAATGTAATTATGATGTGCCTTGGTGTGTTCCTCCTTGGGTCCAACTTCTTTCGGATTCTCTGAGCTTCCTGGACTTCCTGGAAGTCGATTTCCTTTGCCAGATTGGGGAAGTTTTCCTTTATTATTTTTTCAAGTAAGTCTTCCACTTGTTGCTCTTGCTCTTCCCCTTCTGGTATCCCTATAATTCTGATGTTGGAAGGTTTAAAGGTGTCCTGGAGGTTCCTCAGCCTCTCCTCAAATTTTTTGAATTCTTGTTTCTTCATTCTTTTCTGATGGGATGTTTCTTTCTTCCTTCTAGTCCACTCCATTGATTTGAGTCCCACTTTTCTTCCCATCACTATTGGTTCCCTGTGCATTTTACTTCATTTCACTTATCATCACCTTTATTTGTTCATCTAATTTGCGACCAAAATCAACCAGTTCTGTGAGTATCCTGATCACCAGTGTTTTGAACTGTGCATTTGATAGGTTGGCTATCTCTTGGTTGCTTAAAAGTATTGGCTCTGGGGCTCTGAGCTGTTCTTCTGTTGGAGTCATGTTTGGTCAGGTGGAGACTGTTATGTATGCATGGTGGAGTGTTAGTTGTTTACCAGGGCGGGGCAACCTAGTCACAGGGTTGTGATGCTGCCTGTGGGGGTGGGGTCGGAGAGGGAACAATGGCTCCTGTTCCATGCTCTCTCAGATTTTCGTCCCCTCTGCTGCCTCCCACAAGCACCTAGTCTGTCTGTGCATGAATGTGTGTTCGCAGTTGGCCAACTGCCCTGCGTGCTCTGTGCATCTCCTCCCCGTTCTGAGGTCTGCAAGCTCTGAGCCACCTACGCTCCCTGGTGCTCCCCAGCTCTGGCGGCCACTGCCTTCTCCAGCTGCATTCCCTCTCTGCCGACTTCTGACTCTGCCCCTTTTACCGGTCTGGTTGAATGGCTGTTGGACTTTTGTAGTTCAATTTTATGTGTTCTGGTTGTGTTATTGTTTATAAATATTTGTTGACCTTAATCTTGGTTGTCCAAGGAGGTACAGTGTTTCCACCTATGCCTCCATCTTGGCCAGAAGTAGTGGCTATCATTCTAATTAAACAATGTTGAATCTACTTGTAGCTAGTTGATAACAGATACTCTAGTTTGCTACAAGTTGCAAAAGCTGTATACAGAACAATCTCTAGATAAGACTTTTGATATATTTCTCTCTGTCTGGCAGCATGGGGTAAAAGATATGTAACGGGTTTCTTATTTCTTCTGATATTTGTGTCTTTCAGTCTTTATTTCACATATGATTGCAGAAAGACAGCACCCAAGATGCAGAGCAGAGCAGAATGGGCAACCTAGATGTTTTTGGCACAAGCTTTGGATCATTTTGTCATTTCTGTTAAAAAAAAAAAGAAACCCCCCAAAAAATGGTGGTTCTCCACAACTTTCATTATTTTTCTCCTTTTTATTTTTCTTGTAGGATACAATCTTTTTAGCAGCAATATTTCCATTTTTCTTTATTGTTCTTGTTTTGGGGTTCTTTAGGAACTGACATGGTCAAGAATTCTATTCAGGTCACACAGACAATGCAGTGAGATGATAAAATATTTGAAACATTTGTCAATTGGAGCAGTGTTTGAGGAAATTTCTAATGTACAGTTTTTTTTTTCTGACACTTGGAAAAAAACCACATCCTTACACAGAAGCAGCACTCTGGCACTACAGTTCTGGTTTTGCAAGGCTCTGCACTCTGTATGCAATGGTGCTATAGGAGCCTTCAAGCTGTCAAAGTGAAGACTGTGTACCAAACAATTCTGTCGCCTTCACACACAGGGACATTGTGCAGAAACTGTGATGATCATAGAAAGAGTATTTTCATCCACCTCATGCTTATTCAATTTATTCCTAAGCCTTATTATTATATTATTCTAAAATAGAATAATAATAAATAAGACAATAAAAATTTTTAAAAAGAACATGATTAAGAAACACCTCAAGTATTATTTTTAACTTTTTAAATGAAATGTATTGGTGTGGCATTAGTTATTAAAATGGTAAATATTTCAAGTGTATGATGCTATAATAAGGTATATGTATATTGTGTTGTTCCCACCACACCAAGTGAAGTCACCTAATGTTTCCCATCAAAGTTAAATGTGGTATGAGTTGTGTTTTTAAAGTAATGCTATTTTAGTTTTTTCATTTTTTTATTGTTGTTCAAGTACAGTTCTTATTTTTTAAATACTGTATTGTTAGCCATTTAAGAACTCCCCTTGGACAGGTGGCCCAGTTGGTTTAAGTGTTACACCAAATGATTGTGAGTTCAGTTGGTCAGGGCATATGTTGCAGGTTTCATCCCCACTCAAGGTGCACAGGAAAGACAACTGATTAAGGTTTCTCTCTCATATCAATATTTCTCTTCAACTCTCTCTCTCTCCCTCTTTCTCACTCTCTCCACATTCCTCTGTTTCCCTTTATTATTCTCTAAAATCAATGAAAAATATATTTCTAGTTAGGGATAAAAAATATTTAAAATGACACTAATGATCTTATCCGCAACTTTGGACCAGATTGCTATTGAAGAACTTTATAGACCATTTAAAGAAAAATGACATTTTATGGATATTTTTGTAACATGCAACATTTTCTAAGACAAATCTTGTACTGGACAACAAATCAAGACCAAATAAAATTTAAAAATATCAGATTATATCTACCATGTTATCTGACTCCAATTATAAGGAACTTGAAATCTAGAATCAAGAAAACAGACCAGAAATAACACAGGTAATTGAAGATTAAATAACACATTTCAAACGACCCATAAAGTAAAGATACTAACAAAAAAAACCCCACAGAAGCTACATTGAGACACTTGAAAATAGAAAAATAACTTAACTAAATCTGAAAGAGAGTGAAAGCATTTATAGAAGAAAATTTATACATTTCAGAACTACCTCAATTGGAGAAAATATGAAAAACATTTCAAATTATTTAAAATTTTTTAATATTTTAATTGTTTTTCAAGTACAGTTTTCTGCCTTTTACTCCCATCCCATTTTTGAAGAAACCAGAGAAATTAACAAACAACTCATGTAGAAGAATAAATAGAACATATATCAGAGCACACATAAATAAATACAATTGGGATACAAAAAAAAAGGCTGATGAAACTAAGTGCTAATTCTTTGTGAAAAAGTTTAAAATTTACAAGCTTCTTTTAACCTGTCAAAAAGGAAAAGATGAATAAATAAACAAAAATTCTTTTAAAAGTTTTTAATTGACACCACAGATAAGAATCATTAAAGAAAGCTGTGAACAATTACTTGCAATTTCATCCAGTACAACACTCACAGGAGCAGGAGAAGTGGCAGGGACTGGTAAGACTCCTACACAGGATCACATTCATGGTGTAACCTAAGTGGTCTGCCCTGGGCAGCCAAACTGACGTGAGGCTCCACACTGCAGGCCTTAAAGAAGAGGATAGAGCCACTGTCTACAGTGAGAGAAACGGTTTTAGTATAGGATTTCCAAATGCCAAAGTCTAAGAAATTCTGGAGATGATGTGAAAACATCCTGCTCTCTCAACTTTCTTCACTCAAGTAAGTTAATAGGGGCCAGTCTCAGAAATGTGGTGCCTGGTTACCAGAGTTCTAAGGTCTGTATTGTTTGGTCATGTGTCGCAGCCCGCTGTGGCAGGGGGGTTCGTAAGTCAGGGTGAGGGATGATATTATTATTATTGATTAATAATAATATTAACAGAGAGGTCCAAGACTCATCGGGTCATGGCGAGTTTATTGAAAGAGAGCAAAGCTTTTAAGCACAGTGCCTCAAAAGCTACAAAGCGTATAACAGTTATGTCCTTGAGATAAAAGCTTACAAGTTCTCACAGGACAAGGTTCTCATTAACGCATACTTCCTTGCACCTGCAAAGAAGGCCATGCTTTCCCCCTGCGCATGGGAACAACCAGATAACCAGCAGTTGGGAGGCAGTCTGAGCCCAGAACGGCCTTGAGGCTAGAAACTAGGTTTTTATTACCACTTCTGCAGTGAGAAACTTTCTCTTTAACCCCTTATGGCCACTGGGCCCCTACAGTCATGAAAGAAGTGAAGTAACTTTTTCAACATTCTATTCCATGGGACTTTTTCTTTAAAAGACTTACCTGTAAACCACCCAGGACTTTCACCTGCTCACTTACCACACCTCCATAAATATACAAAGATTTCCAACCCATCTCTCCCTATGACTTCTCAATAGTGAAGCCAGGGTCCTATCTTTCAGGAGAGAGAGCTGCAGTTAGACCTTTGATTTCCAATTCATTTAGTTTCCTGCATAATGCACATGTCTTCCTGACCCTCCTGAGTAACTGTAGCTGCACAGTGGAAATGATGCAAGAAACTATTTCCTAGAGACATTGTTTGATACATATAACAAAAAACCTATAACATCTATGGGCCACTGTTACATGTGTTTGATGCAAAAACTCAGGATGGCAAAATTACAAGAAGGGGTTTGGCTTGAATTTCAGCAATGTGATTCTGAGAGAGGCATGCTGCACTAGGCTTCATTTTAAACTTTTCCCCTTAAAGACGTTAACATTATGAAGACAACAGTGTTATTTATTTCATACAACATTCTATGTTATCCTGTTGTATTTATCATCAGGCCTCGTGCCTGATATAAGCCTAGATGGTGGGCAGTCACCTATTTGGCTCTCAGTAGCTCTGCCTCCTGATATGTACATCTCTGTCACCACAAAGTGGTTACCAACCAGATCCTCCACAACAAACAACAGCCAAGGTGATGAGAAGTCACACATGATATATTTAAAAATAATGTCACCTTTATCTACTCTTTGTTTTTCTCATTTTATTTTGTTTCAGTCTCTTGTCTCTCATTATCTCTCTTGCTGTCTATTTCTCCTTTTTTATATCTATATCAGAAGTTGTGGGTCTACAAGAACTTTGGGAAAGGTAGAGGACAGGGTGCTAATGAATATACTTTGGTTCAGAAAACAGCCACCCAGAACAAGCATACTTGACCTAGAATGTCAATAGTTACTGTACTTGAAAAGCCCAATGCAGATGCATACTAAGTGTTTGCTCTTCTTTAGTCTTCAAAAATATTTATATATGGTGTGCCCTTGAAGGCACTGTAGGCTGTAGATGTGGCTCTGTGATGACTCAATGCTATGTCATGTATGAAGAATTTGGTAAAAGTTTCAGAGTTGTTACATTTTGTCACTTTGAATTTAGTACATATGGCATGAAAGATGTGAGACTCAGTAGGGTAGAGAGGTTAGTAGCAGGATCCAGGTGCCAATAACCAGAAAGACAGTGGCTGTCCCAGGTGGAAACCTGGAAAGAGCTGAAGGCATAAAAAAGACCCAGTCTTATAAAACTGAAAGAACACCCAGTGTCCTTCTCTGGGGAGTCTGCTCTGAAGGTCTCAATGACTCAGGTCAGGCTTCAGCCAGGATAGGTGTGTTGCAGCTCTGGTATTCCTTAACACTTGTGATCCCAGGTGTTGAACTTTTGAAAAATGAAGTGTGTGAAGAAACATTAGAAGAAAAGAAAGCAGGTCTGGGATAAGACAGGTGGCGCTGGCATCAGTTGGAAGATGGGGAGGTCATCAGTTAGATTGCAGAAATGTGAGGGGGGCTGGTGTCAGCTGGAATTCTTGGAAAGTTGTATAGGGCTGGTTTCAGTTTAAGTGTATTCTTGTACTTGCTGAAGAGATTGTTGAGGTCTGTTTTGAGCATGTGTCTGTTCTGGTTCTTGAAGACCACTTGTTGAAGAGACTGTCGTTACTGCAGTGTATATTTTTACATCACTTGTCAGACACTACTTGTCCATAAAAGTGAAGGGTTATTACTGGGCTCTCTATTTATTTTCATTAATTTTCATGGGCTTTTTGCACCAATAACATATTGTTGTGATTATTATTTCTTTGTGGTGTGGTTTCAGATCTAGCATTGTGACCTTTCCAACTCTATTCTACTTTCTCAATTGTTTTGGCAATTTTGAGTCTTTTTGGTTCCATATAAACTTTAGAATCGTTCATTCTGTTTCTGGGAAGACTGAAAGTGGTATTTTGATAGAAATTGCATTAAACCTGGAAATTGCATTGGAAAGTATGCTCATTTTTAATAATCTAACCTTTCCTATTTATTAGCATGATTTTTTCTGTGTCCTCTTCAAATTTTTATTCATTGTCTTTAAGTATGATTCTAGAGTACTTTTACATATTTAATTCCATTGGTTTGCTAACACTTCATTCTTTCTTATGCAGTTGGAAATGGGATTATTTCCTCTATTTATTCCTCAAAATTATGCTTAGATTTTATTTATTAATTTTTAGATAGAGGAAAAGGGAGGAAGAGAGGGAAAAATTATCAATGTGTGAGAGAAGCATCAGTCACTTGCCTCCCACACATACCCAACCTGGGACCTTGCCTGCATTCTGGGCATGTGCCCTGACTTCGAAGTGAATCAGTGACTTTCAATTTTTGAGATGCCCAACACACTGAGTAACACTAGTCATGGTTCTTCTTCAGATTTTTTGTTATTTGTGTATAAAAAGGTGACAAATTTCTCCATGTTAACATTCTATTTTGATACTTTAGTAAGTTTGTTTTATTCATTCTATCCATTTTTTAAAAAAACTATTTTATTTTATTTTTTAAAATGCTTTATTTATTTATCTTTAGAGGGGAAGGGAAGGAGAGAGGGAGAGAAATATCAATGTATGGTTGCCTCTCGTGGGTCCCCTGCTGGGAACTGGCCTGCAACCCAGGCATGTGCCCTGACTGGGAATCGAACCGCGATCCTTTGCTTCGCAGGCCCACACTCAATCCACTGAGCTACACCAGCCAGGGCATTCTATCCATTTTTTTATTTTCCTGATTTTCTCTATACTGGCATCACTTGCAAAAAGGGACAGTTTTACTTTCCTACTTATTGAATAAATACATTGATTTTTTTGTTCTTGTTGCTTTTAGTAAGTTTTAGCTACAAATTCTAGCAGTAGTTTGAAATAGAATAGAGAGAGTAGACATTGCTTTTTTTTTGCCTGATCTTAAAAAGAAAGCTTCATGTTTTTCACAATTGAGTATGATAATAGCTATGGGCTTATCTTATATAACCTTTATCAACTTCAGGGATTTTCATTGTATATTCATTTTTGAAAGTTGTTTAATAATAAATTGACATTGATTTTTGCCAAATGCTTTTTCTGCAACTTTTTCATGATCATGTGACTATAATTCTTCATTTTGTTGATTTGTTTAGTCACATTAGTGTTTCATTTATTTTTTAAATTATTTCACTATTGTTCAATTGCACTTATCTGTATTTTCCTTCCACCAATCCCACCCACGCCTGAGCAAAACCCACCTCCCTCTTTTGCTTTAACCCTCCCCCTTGGTTTCTCCATGCATCCTTTATAGTAGTTCCTGAAAATCCTTCCCCACATTGTCCCCTCCCCCATCTGCCTATTGTTAGATTGTTCTTAATTTCAATGTCTCTGGGTATATTTTGTTTGCATTTTTCTTTAGTTGATTATGTTCTAGTTCAAGTTGAGATAATATGGTATTTGTCCCTCACCACCTGGCTTATTTCACTTAGCATAATGCTCTCCAGTTCCATCCATGCTATCACAAAGTGTAGGAGCTCTTTCTTTCTCTCTGCTGCATAATATTCCATTGTGTAAATGTACCACATTTTTATAATCAACTCATTTATTGATGGGCACTTAGGTTGTTTCCAGGTCTTGGCTATTGAAAATTGTGCTGCTATAAATATTAGTGTGCATAGGTTCTTTTGGATTGGTGTTTCAGGACACTTAGGATATAGTTCAGCAGTGGAATTGCTGGATCAAAAGGCAGTTCCACTATTAGTTTTCTGAGGAAATTCCATACTGTTTTCCACAGTGGCTGCACCAGTCTGCATTCCCATGAACAGTGCACTAGGGTTCCCTTTTCTCCACATCCTCTCCAACATTGTTTGTTTATTTGTTTATGATGGCCATTCTCACCAGTGTAAAGTGATATCTCATTGTGGTTTTAATTTTCATCTCTCTGATGCCTAGTGATACTGAGCATCTTTTCATATGTCTCTGAGTCCTCTGTATGTCCTCCTTGGAGAAGTGCCTCTTCAAGACTTTTGCCCATTCTTTAATTGGGTTTTTTTGATCTTAGTGGATATGAGTCATGTGAGTTCTTTATATGTTTTTGAAATCAAGCCCTTTTCCAAGGTGTCATTGGGAAATATGTTTTCCCATACAGTTTGCTCTCTTTTAATTTTAATGCTGTTTTCTTCAGCCATGCAGAAGCTTCTTAATTTGATGAGATCCCTTTTGTTTACTCTTTCTTTTATGCACCTTGCTTTAGGGGACATATCAGTGAAGATGTTGCTGCATTGAATATCTGATTATTCCTGCTAATGTTTTCCTACAAGACTTTTGTGGTAACATGATTTATATTTAAGTCTTTTTAAATTTTATTGTAATTGTCATTCAAGTACAGTTTTCCGTCTCTTACTCCCATCTCAGCCCACCCCCCACCAGTGCTCCCCACCTCCCTCCCATTTCCATCCCCCATAGTTTTTGTCCATGTGTCCTTTATACTTGTTCCTGTGACCCCTTCCCCTTTTCCCCTGAAATTCCCTCCCCTCTCCTCTCTGGTTACTGTCAGCCTGTTTTCTATTTCAATGTCTTTGGTTATATTTTGCTTACTTGTTTGTTTTGTTGCTTAGGCTCATGTTAAAGGTGAGATTATGTGGTATTCGTCTTTTACCACCTGGCTTATTTCACTTAGTGTAATGCTTTCCAGTTCCATCCATGCTGTTGCATAGGGTAAGAGCTCCTTCTTTCTTTCTGCTGCATAGAATTCCATTGTGTATATGTACCATAGTTTGTTGATCCATTCATTTACTGATTGGCACGTAGGTTGCTTCCAACACTTGGCTATTGTAAATTGTGCTAATGTGAACATTGCGGTGCATAGGTTCTTTTGGATTGGTGTTTCTGGGTTTTTAGGGTACAATCCTAGCAGTGGAATTGCTGGGTCAAAAGGCAGTTCCATTTTTAGTTTTCTGAGGAAATTCCATACTGTTTTCCATTAAGGGTTGTAGCAGTCTGCAATCCCACCAACAGTGTACTAGTGTACCCTTTTCTCCACATCCTCTCTAATGCTTGTTGTTTGTTGCTTATGATGGCCATTCTTACCGGTGTGAAGTGGTATCTCATTGTAGTTTTAATTTGCATCTCTCTGATAGCTAGCGATATTGAGCATCTTTTCATATGTTTCTGGATCCTCTGTATGCCCTCTTCGGAGAAGTGTCTGTTCAAGTCCTTTGCCCATTTTTTAATTGGATTGCTTGTCTTCTTAGAGTGGATTCGTGTAAGTTTTTTATATATTTTGGAGATTAAACCCTTGTCTGAGGTATCATTGGCAAATATGATTTTCCATACAGTTGGTTCTCTTTTCATTTTAATGCTGTTTTCTTTGGCCATGCAGAAGCTTTTTATTTTGGTGAGATCCCATTTGTTTATTCTTTCCTTTATGTCCCTTGCTCTAGGAGACACATCAGTAAACATGATGCTGCATGAGATATCTGAGATTTCCTGCCTATGTTCTCCTCCAGGACTTTAATGGCATCACAGCTTATATTTAAGTCTTTTATCCACCTTGAATTTATTTTTGTATATGATATAAGTTGGTGCTCAAGTTTCATTTTTTTGCATGTAGCTGTCCAGTTTTCCCAACACCATTTGTTGAAGAGGCTACCTTTATTCCATTTTATGTTGCTGTCCCCTTTGTTAAATATTAATTGACCATAGAGACTTGGGTTTATTTCTGGGTTCTCTAGTCTGTTCCACCCGTCCATGTGTTTGTTTTTATGCCAGTACCAGGCTGTTGTGATTACAGTGGCCTTGCAATGCACTTTGGTATCAGGTATTGTGATCCCTCCTACTTTGCTCTTCTTTTTCAAAAATGCAGCAGCTATTCAGGGTTGTTTATGGTTTCATATAAATTTTTGAAGTGTTTGCTCTATTTCTGTGAAATAAGCCATTGGTACTTTAATAGGTACTGCATTGAATCTGTAAATAGCTTTGGGTAGTATGCACATTTTGATGATGTTAATTCTTCCAATCCATGAACACAGTATATGTTTCCATTCGTTTGTGTCTTCCTTGATTTCTTTCTTCAGTGTTGTGTAGTTTTCAGAGTACAGGTCTTTTACCTCCTTGGATAGGTTTATTCCTAGGTATTTTATTTTTCTTGTTGCTATATCAAATCGGATTTTTTTTTATTTCTGCCTCTGCTGTTTCATTGTTGGTATACAAAAATGTCTTTAACTTCTGGATATTGACTTTGTATCCCACTGTTTTGCCAAATTTATTTATTAGGTAAATCTGTTTTTTTTTTTTTTGGTAGAGTCTTTAGGATTTTCCATGTACACTATCATGTCATCTGCAAACAATGACAGTTTTGTTTTCTCCTTTCTGATTTGGATACCTTTTATTTCATTTTCTTGTCTGGTTGCTGTAGCTAGGACTTCCAATACTATGTTGAATAGGAATGGTGAAAGCGAACAATTTTGGCTTGTTCCTGATCTTAGTGGAAAAGCTTTTAGTTTTTTCCCATTGAGTATGATGTTGGCTATAGGTCTCTCATATATGGCCTTTATTATGTTGAGAAATGTTTCCTCTATTCCACTTTGCTCAGTGTTTTTATCATAAATGGGTGCTGTACCTTATCGAATGCTTTTTCTGCATCTATTGCTATGATCATGTGATTTTTGTCTTTGCTTTTGTTTATGTGATGTATTACATTTACTGATTTGTGAATGTTGAACCATCCTTGCATTCCTGGGATGAATCCCACTTGGTCATGGTGTATGATCTTTTTAATGTATTGTTGGATGTGGTTTTCTTGAGGATTTTAACATCTATGTTCATCCGCAATATTGGCCTGAAGTTTTCTTTCTTTGTTATGTCTTTATCTGGTTTTGGGATTAGGATGATTTTAGCTTCATAAAAAGAGTTCGGAAGTCTTCCATCATTTTGAATTTTTTCGAATAGTCTGTGAAGGATAGGGTTAGCTCTTCCTTAAATGTTTTGTAGAATTATCCTGTGAAACCATCTGGTCCAGGGCTTTTGTGTGTTGGGAACTTTTTGATTACTGCTTCAATTTTGTCTGCTGTTATTGGTATGTTCAGGCTTTCTGCTTCTCCTCACTGAGTTTTGGAAGATTATATTTTTCTAGAAATTTTTCCATTTCACCTAGGTTTTCAAATTTCTTGGCATACAGTTCTTCATAGTAATTTCTTACAATCACTTTGTATTTCTGTGGTGTCAGTTGTAATCTCTCTTCTTTTATTTCTGATTGTGTTTATTTGGGTCCCCTCTCTTTTTTTCTTGATGAGCCTGCTTAAAGCCTTGTTGATTTTATTATTTTTTCAAAGAACCAGCTTCTAGATTCATTGATCCTTAGAATTGGGCTTTTCTTGTCTATGCATTTAATTCTGCCCTGATCTTGGTTATTTCCTTCCTTCTACTAGCTCTGGGCTGTCTTTGTTGTTGTTCCTCAAGTTCTTGTAGGCATAGGGTTAGGTTGTTTGTTTGAAATGTTTATTTTTTAGGTAGGCCTGTATTGCTATGAACTTCCCTCTCAGGACTGCCTTTGCTGTGTCCCATAAATTTTGGGTTGTCGTAAGTTCATTTTCATTTGTTTCCAGAAACTTTTTGATTTCTTCCTTGATTTCATTCTTGACCCATTCATTGTTTAATAGCATGCTATTCAGTCCCCATGATTTTGAGTGTTTGGGGTTTTTTTCCCTTGGGGTTAGTTTCTAGTTTCAATTCCTTGTGGTCAGAGAAAATGCTTGTTATGATTTCAATTTTCTTGAATTTCTTGAGACTTGTTTTATGTCCTATCATGTGGTCTATCTTTGAAAATGTTCCATGTGTATTTAGCTTCTTTTGGATGAAGGGCTCTATATACATCAATTAAGTCCATTTCATTTAGGGCTTTGTTCAATGTGACAATAGCTTTGTTGATATTTTGTTTGGAAGATCTGTTCATTTTTGACAATGGGGTGTTGAAACCCCCTACTATAATTGTGTTGCTGTCAATATCTTTCTTGAAGTCCTCTAAGACTTTCTTTATTCATTTGGGTGCTCCTACATTGGGTGCATATATATTTACAATGTTTATGTATTCTTGGTGGAGTCTTCCCTTGAGTATTATGAAGTGACCTTCTGAGTCTCTCTTTATGGCCCTATTTTTGAAGTCTATTTTTGTCTGATATGAGTATTGCTACCCTGGCTTTTCTTTTCCTGTCCATTTCCTTGGAATACTTGTTTCCAACTCTTCACTTTCAATCTGTGTAGGTCTTTTGTCCTGAGGTGGGTCTCTTGTAGGCAGCATATGTGTGGGTCATGATTTCTTATCCATTCAGCTATCCTATGTCTTTTAATTGGAGCATTTAATCCATTTATGTTTAAGGTTATTATTAATAAATTCTTATTCATTGTCATCTTTGTACCTGCGTTCCTCTCTCTCTCTTTCTCTTTACCTTCCTTTCCTTAAAGCAGACCCTTTAGCATGTCTTGCAAAGCTGGTTTGGTGGAGGTGTATTCTTTTACACTTCTTTTGTCTGAAATCTCCTTATTTGGCTGTCTATCTTGGTCAAAAGTTTTTCTGGGTAAAGTATCCTTAGTTGTAGTCATTTAGTTCTCATTACTTGGAATATTTCTTGCCATTCTCTTCTGGCTTGGAGCGTTTCCATTGAGAAGTCAGTGGCTAACCTTATTGGGGCTCCCTTGTATGTTATTTTCTTTTTTCTCCCTTGCTGCCTTTAAGATTCTCTCTTTGTCTTGGAATTTTGCCATTTTTATTATGATGTGTCTTGGAGGAACCCTCTTTGGGTTCCTCTTGATTGGGACAGTCTGTGTTTCTTATATTTGTGTGACTTTTCCTCTCATCAGATTAGGGAAGTTTTCCATCAGTACTTTTTCAAATAGGTTTTCTATCCCTTTTTCTTCTTCTCCTTCTGGTATCCCTATTATTAAAAAATTATTACGTTTCATATTGTCTGTATTTCTCTTAATCCCTCTTCATTCTTTCTGATCTCTTTTCCTTTTCCTGCTCTTTCTGGGTGTTTTTTTCTACTTTGTCCTCCAGCTTGCTGATCCAATCTTCTGCTTTATCTCTCCTGCTTTTGATTCCTTCTACTGTGTTCTTCAGTTCAGATATTGAATTCTTCATTTCCTCTTGGCTCTTGTTAATAGTTTCTATTTCCTTTTTCATATTGATATAGTTTTCAGTGCATTCATTGTAGTTTCCTTGTAGTTTTTGGTAGTTGTTGTGAGCTCATGGAGCTTCCTGGTAACCATTGCTTTGAACTCAACATCTGATAGTTGAGTTGCCTCTATTTCATTTAGCATTCTTTCTGAGGTTTCTTCCTTTCTTTCATTTGGGGGTTGTCTCTGTGTCTTCCCATTGTTTGTGAGATTGTTCTTATTAGCCTCAGCTTCTTAAATCGATCTGTTCTGACTCCTGGGTTTATGCTGTGAGCTTTTGTGGTAGAGTACCTGTGAGATTCAGTGGTGCAGTCTCCTTCGGGTAGCCTGGTGTTCACTGCTTCCACCTATTTTTCTTTGCGATCAGTTGGAGGGGTAAGGACAAATGGTTTAAGACAGCAAGAGAGTATTTTATGTTATTTACAGTAGTAGCCAGTAAAGAAGAGATAGGAGATCCTTTGGCTATGTGTAGTATTAACCATGATATCCACCCAACAAGTAACTTTTTAGAAAAGGTGGAATGAAGATAAGGCTCTTGTTGGGGAGGGAAGGATTGTGATTTGAATCTAGAAAGCAGTGAGGTTGTGGAATGTCAGATTCTGAGGTAAGGTGAGAATAAAGGATAGTAAATAGGTGTAGTGTGTGAGATAATAGAGTTAACCACTACGCTAATACAGGTCAGAAAACCGGGAAGTGGGCTTGGACCTGGGAGGGGTGTTGTATAGTATTTACAATAGTATGGAACAGCTATTATTTACAATAATATTAGAGCTGCAATCATATGACAGAATCTATGAAATCTAGATACCAAGAATAGGGAGTGTCGGACCTTCAGTAGTGTGCTAATGGAACACAGGTGAAGTAAAGGACAGTAAATTAACAGTACACTATGACTGAGAAAACAGGGGAAACCTGTCAATCGATACCATACACCCAGCCAAACAAAGAAGACTAAATAGAGAGAAAAGGAATACCAAAATATTATTCAAATAAAAGATGTAAGAATAATGTAAAATAACAATGCAGATATGCAATATGTTGCAGGTTCCTTGTAACAGCAAAGTGAAATTTGTGTGTCTCAACTGTTAGGATGCCCCCTCTTTGGGATCAGCTCTGGTCTTTTCACAGTTCCAGTTTTGTTTGTCTCATTTGTGTGTATTTAAAAAAAAGAAAAGCAGATTAAGGAAGGTAGAAGAGATAAAATTGGAAAGAAAGAAAGAAGGAATAAAACAAGAAAGAAGGAAAGAGAAGTAAAAGCATTGAGAAATAAAAATAAAAAATAAAAAATTTCTTCAGAAAAATCAAACACACACACACACACACACACACACACACACACCGGGGGGGGGGCAGAAAAAAAGAATAAAAAGAAAAATAAAACCCTCTTGCTGGTTTCAAACTGGTCAAACCGGTTTTTCTGTTCTTGTTGGCTGCAGCAGTCTGAGGGGCGGGTTTATAGATGTGGTCTCTGGGTCACCAGGTCTCCAGGTCTCCCATCACGTGATTGCTTGCTCTGGGTTTATCAGAGCCATCTCCTGGTCTTCAGCCACTGTGGGTTTATCGAAGCCCTCTCCTGGTCTCCAGCCATGTGGGCGCCTGCTCTGGATTTACCAGGTGCAGGCTCCTAGTCACCCAAGGCGTGCACTCTCTCTCCGGGTCCCAGCGTGGTCCCCAGGTGCTCCACAAAGCTCTCTCCCTGAGTTGCAGGTTTACCCAGCAGGGCCACCTCTGGTCACACCACTCAGACACACTCTTTCCAGAGCTATGCATGGGTGCTCACAGCCCCTGTGTGTTTGCTGGTCAACCCTTGAAATTGTTCTCTGAAATTTCAAGCATCCAGGCTTCCCCCAGTGCTGTGCAAACTCTGCCTAGCCAGGGAGGGAGCACCGACCCAGCTCCCTGTGGTTGGCCCAATGGCCCAGGGCCAGGATGGCAGCCTCCCTGCTCCCCATGCTGATATCTAGGCCTCTATTGTCCCAAAGTAGTCCCCTTACCATCTGGTTTTTCAATGTCTGCTATAATTTTTGATCTCCTATCTTCATATATGTTGTGGTATTGTTGGCTGTCTGCTCTGTTCCTCCATAGATCAGCCTGGATTCTCTCCCATGTGTAGGAGGAAGTGGAATCTGCTCCCTCTTACCAAGTCACCATCTTTTCTCCAGTCTATATTTAATTCTTTTATCCACCTTGAATTTATTTTTGTGTATGGCATAAGTTGGTGATCAAGTTTCATTTTTTGCGTGTAGCTGTCCAGCTCTCCCATCAACATTGTTGAAGATGCTATTTTTACTCCATTTTATGCTTCTTCCCCCTGCCAAATATTAATTGACCATAGAGACTTGGGTTTATTACTGCACTCTCTGTTCTGTTCCATTGGTTTATGTGTCTGTTCCTATGTCAGTACCTGGCTGTCCTGATTACAGTGGCCTTGTAATACAGTTTGGTATCAGGTATTCTGATCCCACTTTGTTTATCTTTCTCAAAATTTCTGCAGCTATTTGGAATAATTTATGGTTTCATATAAATTTCTGAAATGTTTATTCTATATCTGTGAAATATGTCATTGGCACTTTAATAGGAATTGCATTGAATCTATAAATCACTTTGTGTAGTATGCACATTTTGATGATGTTAATTCTTCCAATTCATGAACATGTCACATGCTTCCATTTGTTTGTGTCTTCCTTAATTTATCTCTCAAGTGTTCTGTAGTTTTCTCAGTGCAGGCCCTTTACCTCCTTGGTTAGGACTTTATTCCTAGGTACTTTATTTTTTTTTGTTGCTGTATCAAATGGGATTTTTTCCCTGATTTCTGTTTCTGATATTTCATTGTTGGTGTACAAATATGCCTTTGATATCTGAATATTGGCTTTGTTTCCCATTGTTTTCCCAAATTCATTTATTAGGTTGAGTAGTTTTCTAGTAGAGTTTATAGGATTTTCCATGTACACTATTATTGCATCTGCAAAACTGACTGGTTTACTTCCTCCTTTCTAATTTGGATGTCTTTTATTTCTTTTTCTTGTCTGATTGCTGTGGCTAGGACTTCCAATACTATGTTGAGTAGAAGTGGTGAAAGTGGGCATCCTTCTCTTGTTTTCAACTCAGTGGGAAAGCTCTAAGTTTTTGCCCACTGAGTATGGTGTTGGCTGTAACTCTCATATATGGCCTTTAGTATGTTGAGGAATGTTCCCTCTATTCCCACTTTGCTAAGTTTTTTATCATAAATGGGTGGTGTACCTTATCAAATGCTTTTTCCACACTTATTGATATGATCATGTGATTTTTGTCTTTCATTTGATTTATGTGATGTATTACATTTATTGATTTGTGAATACTGTACCATCCTTGCATCTCTGGGAAGAATCCCACTTGATCTTGGTATATGATCTTTTTAACATCTTGCTGTATGTGGTTTGCCAACATTCTGTTGAGGATTTTAGCAATCTATGTTAATCAGCAATATTGTCCTGAAGTTTTCTTTCTTTGTTATGCATTTCTCTGGTTTTGTGATTAGGATGATGCTTCCTTCATAAAAAGAATTTGGGTATCTTCCATCTTCTCGAATGTTTTGGAATAATCTTTGAAAAATGGGGGTTAGGTTATCTTAAAATCTTCCTAGAATTTTCCTGTGAAACTATCTGGTCCAAGGCTTTTGTGTATGGGAAGCTTTTTGATTACTGCTTAAATTTCATTAGGTGTTATTGATCTGTTCAGGCTTTCTGCTTGTTCTTCGTTCAGTTTTGGAAGATTATGTTTTTCTACAAATTTGTCCATTACATCTAGGTTTTCAAATTTCTTTGGCATATAGTTCTGCATAGTAATTTGTTACAATCCTTTGTATTTGTGTGGTATCAGTTGTAATCTCTCCTCTTTCATTTCTGATTGTGTTTATTTGGGTCCTCTTTATTTTTTTTTCTATATTAGTCTGCCTACAAACTTGTCGATTTTGTTTATCTTTTCAAAGAAATAGCACTTGACTTACTGATCATTAGAATTGTGCTTTTAGTCTCTTATGTTGTTTAATACTACTCTGATCTTGATTATTTCCTTCCTGCTACTGGCTCTGGGCTTTGTTTGTGTTGTTCCCTGAGTTCTTGTAAGTGTAACATTAGTTTGTTTATTTGAAAGGTTTCTACCTTTTTTAGATAGGCCCCTATCATCATGAGCTTCACTCTCAGTACTGCATTCACTGTGTCCCTTAAGTTTTGGCTTGTTGTGAATTCATTTTCCTTTGTTCCCAGAAAGTTTTTTATTTCCTCCCTACTCTCATTCTTGGCTTATTCATTGTTTAATGGAATGCTATTCAATCTCCATGAGTTTGAGTGTTTGGGGGCTTTTCCCTTCAGGTTGGTTTTTAGTTTCAGTCCTTTGTGGTGAGGGAAAATGCTTGATATGATTTCAATTTTCTTGAATTAGTTGAGGCTTTTTTTATGTCTTATCATATGATCTATCTTTGAAAATGTTCCATGTGCATTTGAAAAGAATGAATTTTGCTTTCTTGGGGTAAAGGCTCCATGTATATCAATGGAGCTCATTTGATCTAGGGCATTGTTCAATGCCACAATATCTTCATGATATTGAAGATATCTCATTTGAAAGATCTGCCCATTTTTGACATTGAGGTGTTCAAATTCCCTACTATAATTGTGTTGCTGTCAATATCTTTCTGGAAGTCCTCCAAGACTTTCTTTATGTATTTGGGTGCTCCTATGTTGGTGCATATATATTTACAATTTTTTATATCTTCTTGATGGATTCTTCCTTTGAATATTATGAAGTGACCTTCTGGGTCTCTTTTTGAACTCTATTTGGTCTGATATAAGTATTGTTACCCCAGCTTTTTTTCCTGTCCATTTCCTTGGAATACTTGTTTCCAACTCTTCACTTTCAGTCTGGGTATGTCTTTTGTTTGAGGTGGGTATCTTGTAGGCAGCATATGTGTGGGTCATGTTTTCTTATCCATTCAGTTATTCTATGTCTTTTGATTGGAGCACTTAATCCACTTTTGCTTAAGGATATTATTGATAGGTACTTATTCATTGCCATTTTTTTCATCTCTCTCTCTCTCTCTCTCTCTCTCTCTCTCTCTCTCTCTCTCTCTCTCTCACACACACACACACACACACACACACACACACACACACACACACTTCTTCATCCTGTTCTTAAAGCAGATCTTTCAGCATCTCTTACAGAGCTGGTTTGGAGGAGGTATATTCTTTGAGGTTTCTTCTGTCTGGCAAGCCCCTTATTTGGCCTTCCATTTTAATTGAGAGCCTTGCTGGATAAACTACTCATTACAGGCCTTTGGTTTTCATTATTTGGAATATTTCTTGCCATTGTCTTCTGACTTGGAGTGTTTCCATTGAGAAGTCAGCTGCTAGTGTTATTGGGGTTCCCTTCTTTGTTGCTTCTTGTTTCTCCCTTGCTGCCTTTAAGATTCTCTCTTTGTCTTGGAATTTTCTATTTTGAGTATGATGTGTCTTGAAGTGGGCTTCTTTAGGTTCCTCTTGATTGGGACTCTCCGTGTTTTCTGTATTTGTGTGACTTTTTCTCTCATCAAATTAGGGAAGTTTTTCATCATTACTTTTTTAAAATTTTTATTTATTTATCTTTAGAGGGGAAGGGAAGGAGAGAGGGAGAGAAATATCAATGTATGATTGCCTCTCGTGTATTCCCTGCTGGGAACTGGCCTGCAACCTAGGCATGTGCCCTGACTGGGAATTGAACTGTGATCCTTTGGTTCACAGACCCATGCTCAATCCACTGAGCTACACTAGCTAGGGCCCATCATTATTTTTTCAAACAGGTTTTCTACCCCTTGTTCTTCTTCTCTTTCCGGTATCCCTATTATATGGATATTATTATGTTTCATGTTGCCCTGCATTTTCCTTAACTGCTCTTCCTTCTTTCTGAGACCCTTTTCCTTTTATTGCCCTTTTCAAGTATTTTTCTCAACCTTGTCCTCTAGTTTGCTCATACAATTCTCTGCTTTACCTAGCCTGCTTTTGACTCCTTCTCCTGTGTTCTTCATATCAAAATTGTATTCTTCATTTCCTCTTGGCCCTTGATGATAGTTTCTATTTCCATTATCATGTTGATATAGTTTGCAGTGAGTTCATTGTAGTTTTCCTGTAGTTTTTGGTAGTTCTCCGTGAGCTCACTGAGCTTTCTTGTAACAATTGCTTTGAACTCAGTATCTGATAGCTGACTTGCTTCTATTTCTTTTAGCATTCTTTCTGAGGTTTCCTTTTTTCCTTTCATTTGGGAATTGTTTTTTTCCCCATTGTGAACCTCTTCTCATTAGCCTCTGCTTCTTAAATTGATCTGTTCTGTCTCCCTGGTTTTATGGTGTGAATTTCTATGGTAAAAGAGCTGTGAGATTCAGTGGTGCAGTCTTCTTGATCTGAGATAGCTGGTCTTGGGCTGTTTTTTTATGTCAGTTCTCTGTCTTTAGGTTTTGATTGTGGTTGGGTCTTTCTTTGGTGGTTCCTTCTCTCCAGCTGGTTAACTGAGAGTCACCCCATCTACCACATCTTATATTATGATGTGCAGGTGTGGAATGGTTATGTTGAAAGTGATTCTTCTGTGTGTATGGGGTTTTGAGGTTTCTCCCTCACTCTTGTTCAGTTGTTTGTTCTGGGTAATTTTTCACCATTTAGTTGTATTTCTACATCAATTCTGGGTGGAGGTTAGTGTAGCTTCCACTGTCTCCTTCACCTTCTACCATTGTTATCTGTTGATGGTTCCTTTCTGGTGGGTTTCCTCTTCCAGCAGATTTACTTGTGTTCAAAGCTGATGCCTACTCTTTTTTTGTGAGCAGTTGGAGGGGTAAGACAAAATGGTTTAAGACAGCAGCAGTGTATTCCATGGTATTTAATGCACCAATCCATAGAGAAGAGATAGGAGATCCTTTGAAAATGTATAGTGGTAACCATGATATTTCACTCATCTGGTTACTTTTTAGACAATGTGGGAAAAATAAGACTCTTGTTGCGGGGGGGGGGGGAAGAGATTGTGAGTTGGACCTAGAAAGCAGTGAGCTTGTGGGAGGTCAGATTATTTGGGAAACTGAGAGTAAAGGATAGAAAATAGGTGTAGTGTGTGAGAGAACAGAGTTAACCACAGCAGTAATAAAGTTCAGGAAACAGTGAAGTGAGCTAAGATCTGGGAAGGGTGCTGTGTAGTATTTACAATTGTATGGAACAACAATTATTTACAATAGTAATGGAGCAACTACCATATGACAAAATCTATGTTACCTGGATAACAAGAATAGGAAGTAAAGGACCTAGAGTTTTGTGCTATTGGAACACAAGTGAAGTGAAAGATGGAAAATTAAAAATACACTATGAAAGAGAAAACAAGGAAAACCAGTTAAACCATGCAATTTAACAAACCAAGTGTAGAAGTCTAAACAGAAAGAAGAGACATACAAAAAGTACTAATAAAATAAAACATGTAAGAATAATAAAAAAATAATCAAAATACAAATATACAATACCTTGCAAGTTCTCTGGAGTAGCAAAGTGAAATTTGTCTCACTGTCTCAGTTGTTGTGATGACCCCTCTTTGGGTCTAAGTCTGGTCTTTTCATAGCTCCAGGTTTTATTGTCTCACTTTTGGGAATTAAAAACAAAAGAAGGAAGGAAGAAGGAATAAAAAGGGAAAGGAAGGAAGAAAAGAGGGAAGGAAGGAAGGAGGGAAAGAAAGAAAGAAAGGAAGAAGAAAGTGAAAGAAATTTTTTTTAAAGAGCCTTCTACTGACTTCAAACCAGCCAAGCCAGTTCTAGTGGTCTTCCTGGCTGCAGCAGCCTGACAGGGGATGGGTTCCATTTGTCTCCTTTCCTGAGCTGCAGTCCTCACAATTGCCCAGCCTTCATCCCAGTTCATCAGTTTGCTGCTTGGCTCCCAATGCCCTTCTGTGCCCAGCCTATGCCTTTAGTCCACCCATTGTGCTGTCCTTGAGGTGCACCAATTAGGTGCAACTTACTCACCACCTTCTCAGTCTTTGCTGTCCTAGATGTTGGGGACTCTCAGAGTCTCTTCAGGATAGTTCAGACCCCCCACAGAATTAAGTCTTTCTAGGGATTGCCGACTCCCTGAGCCCTGCAGCTCTTCTCTATTGGGGCATCTCCCCTTCCTCATAAAGAGGCAGTCAGACTTTCAGGGCCCTGGCAGCAAGAGCCAGGTGGGAGATGCCTCTGGGCATTGGGGTCAGGCCCCCTCCATCCAGGAACTGTGAGCCTGATCACTTGGCCTCCACTGCTGGGATAAGAGGGGTAGCCATGGGGCCACATGGTCAGGAGTGTGCATTCCCCAGGGCTGCAGGCTTCAGTGTTCAGCCTCCACTGCTTGGGCCTAATGAGCAGCCACCGGGCCATGGGATTGGGTGCATACTGTCCCTGGGGCTTCGAGTGTGAGCATGCAGCAGGCAGAGGTAGGGGCATAGGAGGCAGGGTGTGGGGCTGCTACAGATAATTCCCCAAACGGTCACTGAATGCCACTCTTTTCTCCTTTTCTTTTTGAAAAATTCCTCCTATTCAAGCCTGCTGATCCAAAGAAGTGCCTGGCCTGTCACACAGCCCAACTCCCCAAACAGACCAGGGACTGAACACATTAGGGTCTGTCACTGACCAACTCTCCCCAGCCGGTGTCCACAGTCTCAGTGGGTGAATGCTGCCCCTGTGTGTTTTCCATTTCATTCTTATTTCTCCAATGTGGCTAAAAGTATCCAGGTCCCTCCTGATGCTGCTCAAACATTGTTTGGCAGGGGAGGGAGCCTTTGACCTGGCTCTCTCGCAAGAATTCTGCAGCAGACCTGGTGGGCACTGGGCCTGGGTCTGCAACCGCCCTGGTCCCCATGCGAGTCCCAGGGACCTTATTTTCCTCAAGCACTCTCCTTACCGTATGATTGTTCAATGTCCTCTAAAATTTTTGGTGTCCAGTCTTCATACATGCTGGGATTCCATTTGCTGCACACTCTGTTCCTCAGAAGATCAGCTAGGTGTTTCAAGGTTCTGAATTCCATCGTGTTGTTCTCAGCATTCTGAGTTCCATCCCCTTTCTCTTGGAATTCCAATTTCCTTCCCCCTGTTCATCAGATTCCAAGGTCCTTTCCCATGTACTTGGGATTTCAAGTTGCTTTCTCTTGTGCTTGGGGTTTCGTGTTCCATTACCTTGCTCTCTGCTTACAGAGTTCCTTGCCCTTGTTGTGGGGGTTCCAAGGTCCTTCCCTTTATTCTTTGTGTTTCAAATTTCATCCCTGTATTCTCAAGGTTCTGAGTTCCATTCCATTTTTCGCCAGATTTCGAATCCCTTCCTTTTCGTCTCGGGATTCTGAGTTCCATGCCTTTCTCAGGGATTTAAATTCTAGCCACTAGTCATTGGAGTTGAGAATTCTGTCCTCTTGTCCTCAGGGTTCTTTGTTCCATCCCTTTGTTCTTGGGGTTTTCAGCTCTTTCCCCTTGCTCTCAAAGTGGATATTCCATCACCCTGTTCTCCAGATACAAATGCCTTTTTTTTTTGTTCTTAGGATTCCATGTTTCATACCCTTTTTCTCAAGATTCGAATTCCATCCCCTTGTTCTTGGGATTTCAGTTTCATTCTCCTTGTTTATCAGATTCCAGGGTGCTTCCCCATGTACTTGGGATTTTTAGTTGCTTTCCCTTGTGCTTGAGGTTTGCTGTTTCATTACCTTGTTTTATGATTTCTGTGTTCCTTGCCCTTGTTGTGTGGGTTCCAAGTTACTTCCCATTGTTCTTTGTGTTTTGAATTTCATCCTCTTTCATCCAAGTCCCATTCCATTTCTCCAGAGATTCCGAGTTCCTTTCTCTTCTTCAGATTCTGAGTTTCATTCCATTTTTCAGGGTTATGTATTCTATCCCCTTGTTATTGAAGTTGAGAGCTCCATGCTCTTGTCCTTATGGTTCTTTGCTTCATTCCTTTGTTCTTGGAATTTCAGTTCTATCACCTTGTTCTCATGGTTCCATATTCCATCACCCAGTTCTTCAGATACGAAATATTATCCTCTGATTCTTAGGATTCCAGGTTCTATACCCTTCTTTCAGGGTTCCAATTTCCATCCCCTTGTTCTCATGGTTTCAAGTTCCATCCCCTTGTTCTTGGGATTCCAAGTTCCTTTCCCTTGTTCTAGGGTGCCAGTTCCATCTTCTTGTTCTCAGGTTTTGAATTCTCACCCATGTTGTTGGAATTGAGAGTTCCATTCCTTTCCTCTCAAGATTTCAAGCTCCATCCACTTGTTCTACTGGTTCCATGTTCCATAACCTTGTTCTCAAAGTTCTGAATTTTATTGCATTGTTCTAAGCATTCTGAGTTCCATCCCCTAGTTCTTGGGGTTTTCACTTTTACCTTCTTGTTCACAGAGTCGATATTCCATCACCCTATTTTCCAGATACCAAATGCTATCTTCTTGTTCCTGGGATTCTGAGTTCCTTCCTCGTGTTCTAGGGCATCAAGTTCCATCCCCTTTCTTTTGGCATTCTGATTTTCTTCCCTTTTTCTTCAATTCCAAGGTGCTTCCCCATGTACTTGGGATTATGAGTGGCTTCCTCTTGTGCTTGTGGATTTCTGGTCCATTACCTTGTTCTTGGCTCTCTGAGTTCTTTGCCTTTGTTGTAGGGCTTACAAGGTCCTTTCCTTCATTTTGGTGTTTTGAAATCTATCCCCTTATTCTACTGGTTCCAAGTTCCATTCCCTTTTTCTCTAGATTCCGATTTTGTTTCTTTTCTTCATGAGATTCTGAGTTCCATCACTTTTGTCACAGTTATGTATTCTATCTGTTATTAATGTTGAGAGTTCCATCCCCTTGTCCACGAGGTTATTTGTTACATTCGTTTGGGGTTTCAGTACTATCTTCTTGTTCTCTGAATTTTGTACTCCATCACCCTCTTCTCCAGATTCCAAATACCATTCCCTGGTTCTTAGGATTC